>CM060202.1:2595370-2625304 GCA_030562195.1 Nipponacmea schrenckii | reverse complement strand
GAACATTCATCATATATTCTAGATGAAAAGAAATACTTCCTATTCAGTCGATAGATGAGTTTGTCGTGCATAAAAAATTGCTGAGTTCAAAGCAGGTTTTATGAAGTTATGGCTGATTGATCGATTTCATTGTAAATGCATCATCCTCAAAGTGGAATTTTTTGACAGTATAAACCATGAATGTATTTTTGGATAGTATTTTTAAATTTGTTCTTCATAGCTATGCTTTAAAGTCATTGAACCCGTTTCAAATGTCAAGTTGATTTAAACAATATTTTATTAATAATAAGTACAATATTAATACACAAAGGCAATTGAAAAGAGGATACAAAGACAAGCCTGTACAGGCTTATATAAGTTTGCTTCCTCGGGAGAATATGTACAATAGAATTCTGGTGAAAATTGTTATATAAATAAATTATATTTACAATGAAAATTACAGTTATAAATTCAAGTGAGCTGCATTATAGTTGGGCAGAGAGAATATTAAGGGTACAGAGGAAAATAAATTAAGTAAGAACAAGAGGTGAAAAAAAAAAATGATAGATTCCATTCATAGGTCAAAACGTCTTGTAGATTTTATAAACGTATAGACAATATCAAATATCTTTGAATTTTCTGAATAGGAAAGATCGGGGCTCCCATTGAGAAGGCAGAAAGTATTTTGGAAATGGAGAGGAAGGGTATGGATAGTAATAGACCGAAGGTTGGAGAAGTTAAGACACCAGAGTAAGAAATGTTCGGTTGTTTCAAGGTCGCAGTTACATGAGCATTGAGGGTTATCATTAACATGCATCATAAATGTATGGAAGTTCAGATCACTTTTGTTATTGCGTAATTTACACAGAATAATTTGTAGTTTACGTTCGCCATAGTTAAATAGTTTATTGTTAGGTGGGAATAAGCTTCTTTTGAGAGATAATTTGAATTTGGATAGAGAAGGTTGTAATTTGATAACGTTATCTAAATCATTCCAGAGTTAAATAGTAGATGGGAGGAAAGATGACTTGTAAAGGAAGGTTATACATCGTACTTGCCTAATACGGTTAGGGTTTCTTAATGAGTAAGAGAGTGATAATGTGTTAGGAACCAGGGAACAGAGATAGGACGGAGCTAAGTTGTGTTTCATTTTGTAAAATTTTGTTAGTTTATGGAATTGCCTACGAACACAAAGGGATGAATAACCGGTTTCTTTATAAAGAATTTCGTGAGATGTACCTCTAGGAAGACCAGTAATAATTCGAAGGGCATCAAGATGGAGATCTTCAAGTCGTTTCGATAAATAGTCAGAAACATTGTCCCAAACAATATCAGAATAATCAAATATAGATAAAATAAAAAAACTATAAAGATTTACGAGAGAGCCGATATATGAGACTTTTAAGGATATTTATCATTTTTGCGGTTTTGTTGATCATGAAGTCAATATTTACTTCCCATTTACAATTATTTTGAAGAAATACACCCAAATGTTTATGATTATCAGTGTCATGAAGTTGAGTATTGTTAAAAATAGGAAGAAGGTGAGAAGGGTTGTTTTTACGACTAAAAGTTAAACATTCTGTTTTTAAGGGGTTAAATTCTACTTTCCATTTTTCGGACCAAGAGTAAATTTGGGCAAGATCATTGTTAAGTAGTTGAAGATTGGTATCTGGGTTATCAAGAACTAAAAAGAGAGAGGTATCATCAGCAAAGAGTCTAAGATTTGAACATACATTTAATGATATATCATTTATAAAAATTAAAAACAGGAGGGGACCAAGAACTGACCCCTGGGGTACACCAGAGTTATACACTCAAAATTTAGTGAGACGACTTCTTTAGGAAATTGCACTTTCCCAGAAATGAATGTATTACAGATTTTGTATCACAGGTTTTATATCATGCCTAAACTACTGTCCATTTAAAATCAACACAAGTAATGAGGAGGTCCATAGTGCTAAAGCCTTTACTGTGAAATAAAAAATGAACTAAAAAAATAATAATCATAAAAAGTGTGCAAATAACATTTATAACAATTACACTGTGATAATGAACTGCTTATGAGACACACAATTTTCATACATCAAGTTTTTAAGTGAATGATAATACCAAAGTTCAATTCAACAACTGCTGTATCAAATATACTTTTTAGACAAAGTGTTAAGAAGGCTACTAGAATGTGAATATGAATGAAATTTCCTTTTTTATTTTTGAGTTCTCAAAGAAATAAAGTGAATTATTTAAAACCAGTAAATAATCAAATTGTTTGTCTCAAATATGATGATGTATTTTACCTATACACTTTTCTTTAAAAATTATGCCATCTATATATGAAATGAGCTTATTCTTTTCCACTGAAAAACTATATAAGAACCATTGTAAAGTCACCACAAACATTTAAACCAAATTATTTTCTGTATGGGTAAGTAATTTTTGTCATTAGGCCTTCATGAAATGATTTTATGCTGCTTCTGAAGACAACCAAAGGCATGAGGGCAAATAAAAAGAGATAAAAAAAAAAAAAAAACACTGTCAGATAAGGCACATTGAAAGCAACATTAAATAGTAGGCCACCGGGTAATGATAATAAATACCCACTAGGCATTATCAGCATGGCAGTACACTTCTACTTCTACTTCTTTTATCTCGTCTAAGAGGACTGGCCAGAAAACCGGGCATACAGGAAGTTTGCACCATACATAAGTTCCTTAAAAAATGGAAGGACATTTCTGTTTAATATGACTTCTCTAAAATTTCAACAAGTACCACTTTTTAGGCAATATTTAAATCATATCATAGAACCTTATTTTAATTGTTTTGTGTCAGAAAAATCACATTATTATAAAAATCAATGAACTTACCGGTTTTTAATTTATAAGCAGTTCATTATCACATTTTTTATTTCACAGTAAAGGCTTTAGAACTATGGACCTCCTCATTCCTTGTGTTGATTTTAAATGGACAGTAGTTTAGGCATGATATAAAATCTGTGATACATTCATTTCTGGGAAAGTGCAATTTCTTAAAGAAGTCGTCTCACTAAATTTTGAGTGTATGACTTGACATTTGAAATGGGTTCAATGACTTTTAAGCAAAGCTATGAAGAACAAATTTCAAAATACTATCCAAAAATACCTTCATGGTTTATACTGTCAAAAAATTCCACTTTGAGGATGATGCATTTACAATGAAATCGGTCAATCAGCCATAACTTCATAAAACCTGCTTTGAACTCAGCAATTTTTTATGCACGACTAACTCATCTATCGACTGAAGACAACTTTCATGTTTATAGGAAGTATTTCTTTTCATCTAGAATATATGATGAATGTTCAAAAATGGAAAAACCTACTTGTACCTGAGTAAGTGAGATGGTGTCTTTAAGAAGGATTACCCAATAAATAGAAAATGATAGTTGGAGTCCAAAAAACTAAAGTCTTTAAAATAGGAATATTAACAAATTCATTATTTGTTTTTTTGTAAACATAAGTTGCTTACTAATTATACATTATATAATATAGAAGGCGATAGGTCGGAAGCACTGGGTCTGACTAGATTGCCCAACTAAACAGAGCAAAACCATATGTTTATTGAACTAGTTTTAATCAACGACTTTCTGGCTTATGTTCAAATAACATACGGTTTGATCTCTGTTTAGTTGGGCAATCTGGTCAGACCCAGTGCTTCCGACCCATCACCTTCTATATATTTTCATCCATTGCCCCAGTATCCTAGTGATCCTAACAGGATGAGCCTAAGGGAGCATCCAACCCTTACATACAGTCGACTGGTATTTGGCGGAACTTAGTACTCCATTTATACATTATTTGAAATTTATTACCCTCTGTTTATGTTTTACCAGACAGTTTCATTTGTACTTATTGAAAGAAATTTTAATCATTTCATATTTATCAGTGCTGCCTATTATGTACCATAATAAAGAGAATGACAACATAAAAAAAGCCTGAAATTTCGATTAAAATTTCTTGGTAACTAAATCCATTTTTTATCATTTATTTGTAGTTCAACTGTCAAAAAAGAAAACTACTCTGGCATTGTTTGAATATGACTGTGAGTTGACAAAGGTAATGTACTAATTCTATTGTTTTCCTTTTAAAAAAGAAAATTATTAAGCTTTACAAGTTTACCTTTACCACTTGACGACATTACAATTTTTGACTAACATTCAATATTACCTTATTTATTAATGACAGTATCTCATATATTCAATTTTTTTTTATTAATTTAGAAATGTGATGCAACAAAAGAAAGTGAAGATCAAACAGATGATGTTGATGGTATAACTGATTTTATTGATGACATATACACTGGTGGAGACAGAGTCACTGATGAGATAAAGTCTGGTGGAGACAGGGTTACTGATGAGATAAAGTCTGGTGGAGGCGGAGTTACTGATGAAATTTCTGTTCTTGAGGAAGTCAAAGAGTCTGGTGGAGAGGAAGTTGCTGATATTATAGACACTGGTAATGGCAATGGTGGAGTTACTGATGAGATAAAGTCTGGTGGAGGCGGAGTTACTGATGAGATAAAGTCTGGTGGAGGCGGAGTTACTGATGAGATAAAGTCTGGTGGAGGCGGAGTTACTGATGAGATAAAGTCTGGTGGAGGCGGAGTTACTGATAAGATAAAGTCTGGTGGAGGCAGAGTTACTGATGAAATTTCTGTTCTTGAGGAAGTCAAAGAGTCTGGTGGAGAAGAAGTTGCTGATATTATAGACACTGGTAATGGCAATGGTGGAGTTACTGATGAGATAAAGCCTGGTGGAGGCGGATTTACTGATGAGATAAAGTCTGGTTGAGGCGGAGTTACTGATGAGATAAAGTCTGTTGGAGGCGGAGTTACTGATGAGATAAAGTCTGGTGGAGGCAGATTTACTGATGAGATAAAGTCTGGTGGAGGCGGAGTTACTGATGAAATTTCTGTTCTTGAGGAAGTCAAAGAGTCTGGTGGAGAAGAAGTTGCTGATATTATAGACACTGGTAATGGCAATGGCGGAGTTACTGATGAGATAAAGTCTGGTGGAGGCGAATTTACTGATGAGATAAAGTCTGGTGGAGGCGGAGTTACTGATGAGATAAAGTCTGGTGGAGGCGGAGTTACTGATGAGATAAAGTCTGGTGAAGTCAATGAATCTGGTCAAAGTATAGCTGGAGTAAGGTTATATAGAGTTATAGGTGAGGTTGTTTTTGATGGTGATAAGGGTCAAGTAGGTGATATGAATGGTGTCTCTCCAATACTTGAGCATGATGACTTTGTTCCTGACAGCGATTGCTCAGTTGGCTCAACTGGACTGTATGGTGACGTATTAGGTGTTGTACCTTTGCAAGATAAAGAGCAAAATTATAGTGAGAATGAATGCCTTAATGAAAGTAATAGTAAAAACTGTTCTATAAAACAAGGGATGTTTTGAATCCAGAAATCCACATCACTGCTATGAGACATTCATCTGTTTATGGGCCAACCGCCTGAAAGAAGAAAAACACAAGAGTTTTCAACAAAAAATCAGCCTGCTATTACTGTGGTACTCTATCAACAAATATTAGTAAACATTATACAGTGAACCATGACAAAGAAGACAGAGTGGCACATATTTTAGAGCTTAAAGAAGAAAAAGATTTAAAAACCAGGAGGATTGAATGGGACCTTTTAAGAAATCTTGGTAACCATGAACATAATAAGAAAGTGTTGTCCAGTCGTAGTGGAGAATTACTGGTTACACGACGACAAAATGCTCAGACATTTTCTATTGATGATTACACCCCTTGTCATAAGTGTAAAGGCTGGTATCTTACGACTGCTCTGTATACCCATGCCAATTTCCGATGTATTAGTAGAACAGCCACAAAATTGAGAACAGCAAGCCTGTTAGTCAAATCAGATCAACACATAGATGATAAAGCACCAAACAAGTTAAATGCTATATTTTACACTATGCGGAAAGATGAAGTAACTGAAGCAGCAAAAAAAGACAACATCATAAGAAAAATAGGTCAATTTTACTTAGACAAACACAGTCGAAATAAACTGCAGCAAAATTACTTCTAAAAGTGCGAGAGCTTGATGGTTCTAACCATGAATTGGAGTCTTACATCAAACCACAAAAGTTTCCCATTGTCAAACAAGCAGCAATATCATTATCTGGCAGTGGAGATAATGACTTCACCAATGTACAATGTCCTAGTACACTCAAAAACATTGGGTATGAAATTCAAAAATATGCTGAATTAAAAGAAGAAATTGGCATAACTGAAAGCAACAAAGATAAAATCAAAGAATCCCAATACTTCATTAAACTGTATAAGAGAAATTAGAAAGTCATTTCAAACTCAGCAGTGAAACAACTGCAGGAACGTCAGTACAACCAAAAAATCAATCTTCCAACTGGTGAAGAAATAAAAAAAATTATGAAATAAAGGAAAAATTGAAAGGAGGTTTAAAGAATGCAGATTACAAGAGCTTGGTTCAGTCGAGATTAATCCTATTTAACAAAAGAAGACCAGGTGAAATCGAAAAACTGGAAATAGCAGATTATGGTAAGAGATCGAATAATGAAAGTGTTCTCTCCGACACTGTTATGTCAACACTAACCAACTTAGAGAAGAAATTGTTAGAATCTCATGAAATTGTCACAGTTAGCGGAAAGAGAGGTCACGCAGTTCCAATTATTATACCTCCAGATTGTATCAAAGCTATGGATATACTTAAAGATACAGATGAGAGGGAAAAAGCTGGAATCAAGATCACAAACAAGTACCTTTTTGCCAATACAGGTAATGCTAAAAGTTTCTTTAAGTCTTCTGACACCTTTAGGAGGACTAACCCAACCCAACCCTTTATTTTATATATACTATATTACTAATCTTCATTGTGATCAATATTGGTTTCACATCCTTTGAGAACATAGCATAATCATAATTTTCCTCCCTCAACCTATTTATCATTATGATTTGTATATTTCTCAATTTTTCAGGTGATGAGGTTTATCGTGCTGTCAATTCATTGAGGTCTGTTTTAGAGCAAAGTGAATTTAACACTGATATAAATCAACTAACACATGTCAAGGCAACGACTTTAAGAAAATATATGGCAACAAACTGTCAGGTTTGTTTTAAACTTCACAATATCCTTATCATTTATTTTTACCATAAACAGTATAATATGTGTATATGAAAAATTGTTAATTTGCCCACCAGCAGCATAATTTTTATACGCCCACATGAAATGGGGGGCGTATATGGTCGTCACCCACATCCGTCCGTCCGTCCGTCCGTCCGTCCGTCCACAATTGCTCGTAAACACTCTACACGGTGTAATTCTTGACGGATTTAGATGAAACTTAATATGAGTGTTTATGATCACGCAAGGATGAACCCTATTGAAAATCAGCGAAATCGGAAAAAAATTAGTATGAGTTCGTGCCCTTGTTCTTGAATGGCTCGTAAACACTCTACAACCTGCAATTCTTGACCGATTTTGATGAAACTTGGTGTGAGAGTATGTTATAACTCAAGGATAAACCCTATCGAAAATCAGCGAAATCGAAAAACATTTAGTATGAGTTATTGCCCTTGTTCTTGAAAACGCGTTCAATTTTAGCTTGTAAACACTCTTGAGAGAACAATTTTTAATGGATTTTAATGAAACTTGGCCTGAGTATTTGTTATCACCCAAGGATGAAGCCTATTGGAAACCAGTCAAATCGAAAAAAAATTAATATCAGTTATTGCCCTTGTTTTTGAAAACACGTTCAATTTTTAGCTTTTAAACACTCTACAAAGCACAGTTATTGACCGATTTTGACGAAACTTGCTGAAATTGTTTAGTATCACCCAAGAATGAACCCTTTTGAAAATAGCACATATCGAAATATATTTAATAGGAATTATTGCCCTTGTTCTATAAAATGTGTTGGATTTTTGCCTTGTAAACACTCTACAAGTCACAATTCTTGAGCGATATTGACATAACTTGGCATGAGTAATTGTAATCACCTAAGGATGAACCCTATTGAAATTCAGTTGAATCGAAAAATATTTAGTATCAGTTATTGCCCTTGTGTTTGAAAACGCGTTCAATTTTAGCTTGTAAACACTCTAGAAAGAACAATTCTTAATGGATTTTGATAAAACTTGGCTAGAGTATTTGTTTTTACCCAAGGATGAACCTTTTTGAAAATCAAATAAATCGAAATATATTTAGTGTCAGTTATTGCCCTTGTGTTTGAAAACGGGGTTAACTTTTTGGCTAATAAACACTCTAGAAGGTACAATTCATGACCAATGTTGACAAAACTCACTGAAATTGTTGGATATCGCAAGGGATGAGCCTAATTGAAAATTAAAAATATCAAAATATATCTAATATGAATTAGTGCCCTTGTTCTTTTAAACGCGTTCGATTTTTGTCTCGTAAACACTCTACATGAAACAATTCTTGATGGATTTCGATGAAACTTGGTGTGAGAGTGTGTTATAACTCAAGGATGAACCCTATTGAAAATCAGCGAAATCGAAAAAAAATTTAGTATGAGTTACTGCCCTTGTTCTTGAAAACGCATTCAATTTTAGCTTGTAAACATTCTAGAAAGAACTATTCTTAATGGATTTTGATTAACTTTGGCTTGAGTATTTGTTTTTACCCAAGGATCAACCCTATTATAAATCAAATAAATAGAAATATTTAGTGTCAGTTATAGCCCTTGTTCTTGAAAACGCGTTCAATTTTAGCTTGTAAACACTCTAGAAAGAACAATTTTTAATGGATTTTGATGTAACTTGGCTGTGTTATTTGTTGTCTCCCAAGGATGAACCCTATTGAAAATCGAAAAATATTTAGTACAAGTGATTGACCTTGTTTTTGAAAATGCTTTAACTCGTAAACACTCTAGAAAGAACAATTTTGAATGGATTTTGATGAAACTTGGCTTTAGTATTTGTTTTCTCACAAGGATAAACCCTATTGAAAATCAGATAAATCGAAAAATATTTAGTGTCAGTTATTGCGCCTGTTTTCAAAAACGCTTTCAACTTTTGGCTTGTGAACACTCTAAAAATTCCTTTTTGACAAAACTCGCTGAAATTGTTTAATATCAACCAAGAATGAGCCTTATTAAGAATTAAAAATATCAAAATATTATTAAGGGTGAACCCTATTGCAAATCATAAAGATACCGAAAAATATTTAATGAGTTGTTATTAGGTACAATTCTTGACAGTTTTTAATGAAACTAGAGACCCTAGAAAAAAATAGGTTGGAAGGTTGAATATTTCATTCCACTTATTGTAACCTTACTGAAAAGTTTTTATTTGAAATAAATGCTGCCAGTGGGCGTATATTACCTTGCCTGGCAAGCTATCTTTGTATAAAGTATGACTGAACGAGATCATCCAAATCAGAAGACAACTGTGGCCTCTTTAGTACCTACAAGCCAATTTTGATGTATTTCATCAAAATCAGAAAAAAATGTGGCCTCTAAAGCACCCACAAGATTTTGTGGATGCCGGACAAACAGACGACAATATACGTCCACATAATGTGGGCGTAAAAAAAAACGGACAAACAGACGACAATATACGTCCACATAATGTGGGCGTAAAAAAAATTCCATCTATTTTTTTTATAACTTTTCAAGACCTAAAGCAAAGGTTTTTTATTTTAACATTACTGTTTAATACATGTTTGTTCATTATTAAACTGGCTTTAATTAGAAACACCTTAATTTGGTCCTGTATTCAGTACCATATTTGAAACGTGTAAATAGTATTAGTTACAGATTTTGTTTAGTAATATGAGACAATGATGAAAAAATCAATATGTAATGTCCGTCCCTTATATAATTTAACGATTTGTGATGATATGTTTTACAGAAATAATTTTGAATAAGTTTAAAGAGCAGAATGGTGCGATGAACACAAAAGAAACTGGTGACAGTGATGTAGAGAGTGAAGATGAAGATGATATTAGTGAGGCAGAGAGTGGTAATGGAACTTAGAGAACCGACTTCAATAAATTTGATTTTCCTACAGAAGATGAAGATTCACCAATTCATAAAGGTATTATTTATGTGCTCACTCTACAGCCTTCAAATTTCAACCAATTTTTTTTTTTTTGAGGTATGTGACTTTGTACCATTTCCAAGATGATCCCTATCGATTTAGGTGCCAATCCAATAGTGGGGATGTGTCCACTTTTGATTTTGCTGACTTTCAATTCAAAAAATTGTGCTTACGCTACAGCCAATAATTTACAACTGATTGATTTTCTTTTTTGGCATTAAGCTTTATACCATTGCCAAGATGTTCCCTATTGATTTTGGTGCTAATCCAAAGTTCTGATAACTTTAATTCAGAGATCCCCTTATAGTTATTAACGTGTTAGGTTAAGCCTTCAAAGCCCTGTACTAGAAAAGCCATGGTTGGCTTAGCCTCAAGGAAAGCCTTTATTGTAACTTTGTAGGCGTTTATTAACAAATAATAATATTAAATGGAATTAATTTTTCATGTAGGTTCAATGAGGCCAAAAAGGAGGATAATAGATTCTGATTCAGATGAACCAGGTACACCAAATAACTATTCAATAAATTAGCTTAGTCAAGAATCAGATCAATATAAATGGTGCATTTCAATCAATCGGGTAAAATATCTGAGACAAATATTGCTTATTTATAGATGAAATGATATCATTAAAGTATTAAAGGCCATCTATTTGAAATGATTTTATCTGATAAGGCGTTTTTCTAGCTTCAGAAATCACTAATCAAAATGAAAATCCAATGTCTGAGATTCTTGCTATTCCAATTTGATTTTTATGAATGTGACATCAAATTGAGTGGTATAAATAGTCTGGTGCAGACAAAACTGTATAAAGCTGAGTTCAGCTGACTTTGAGGCGATATTCAACGATGTCACATTTTCTTAAAAGTGTAATTGCAAAAAAGGTACACACCAGATTCTTTTAAAGCAAAAAATATACTTTATCACTGGACATAATCGTGTCATAATAGAATAGAGTTGCCTTTTAAGATTTTTTTTATTAATTCATTATACATAACTGTACATTCAGTTACAGCATTTAAAAAATCTAATGTTTTTATTATAGATGTACAAGCTAAGAAAATTCAAAAAACTCCGCCACCAAAAGGTATGTATTAGGGCAATTGTCCTCTATTCTGATCCGATTTCATCTGATAGAGTATTTTGTGTCTTTAAAGTAGAATTGCAGGAATGCCAGGTATCAGATTTTAATTCAATCGAGTACATTTGAAGTTGAGAAATTTAAATTAAGTTAAATATAAGCTAAACTGTTATTTATTACACAAAATACAATTGTCTGTTTTGTAGCTGTAAACAGAAGAAATAAACGGTGGAGCGAAGAAGATATTAACCAATTAAAGAAGCAATTCGGGTCTCTTCTGAGGAAGGGTCTATACCCGTCCTTTGCTCAAATACGAAGTTTCAAAGAAAAACATCCCCAATTTTCTCGCAGAAGCGAGGCTCAAATTAAATCAAAATGTTCACATATAATGAATAAAAATATTTGAATTAAAAGGTTTTTCCCTCATTTTTACTCAATTGAACTATCTCTAATTGCTCTGATATGTAAAATTTCTTTCTACAATACGACAAAAGCCATCCACATGAATGACTTGATATCCCAAAAGAAACTACCCAGAGTATCTTATATTTAATAGATCAAATGATTTAGATTTTGTTTGTTAATTCTCTACTTGTTGATGGCTTAGGAATCAGTAGCTGTTGTGTCCATTGGCAAAAAGTAGGTGTCCTAAATACAAAAATGGAGGATAGTATCACCCTTGAGCAGAATACCAGATGTAGGTTCATTATTAGAGCACCACATGTGTTCAGTGAAGATCTTTAAAATACTGCTTTTTGAATAGAAACATAGTTTCTTTTTTATTTACTTTTATATGAAGACTATGCTCACCCATCAGCATTATTAGTACCGGTATTCTAAGATTCTGCATAGCAGATCAAAAACATAGGCTACATTTTATTGCCTGTCTGCAAGATATTTTTGTTTTGTAACAACTGGTACCTAATAAGTTACCTTGCAGGGCAGGAAAGCTGAAGCTTCATTTGTAGCTAAAGGGGGACAATATGTATATACAAAGATAGGAGGAATGTATGACTTAACTGTCTCTGTATATAAGGATAGGCCTTATTTTAGGACTTGTGAGGTTTTACTTACGAGGTTTTCATTTGTACGTACATGATGTAGTCATATTAAGTATCCTCAGAGGATATATATTTATATAAGGACATATGTGGTGGTTCCTTAGATAGGCCTGCCAGTACATCTGAAGGTAACTATACAACTTATTGTGCATTGAAATAATCAAATTTGGACTTCACGCATATATTACTATCTAAGGAATCAACACCACCACAGAGATTCTGTTCATATTAATAAAATATGGTCAACGGGGAGGAAATTAGTGTCGAATATCTAGTATACAAAAAAAACATTTTGAAAACAAGACATAATAAGTTGACACACTCTCCCAAATGTTGATGCACATTGACTAGCCAAGCTAAGACTACATATGTCTAGAGATATTGAATAGCAAAACCTTTACCTTCCTCTCCCACTCATTCAAATCTTACGGGTTCGGACCAACACCAGTTTTAATAATCTCCCTTCTCCTCCCAGCCTCCTTCTTCTTCAAACTAGACTGTACGTTATTCCATTTTTTCTTGCAATCATTCAGGTTTCTTTCTACTGATGACTTGTTTACTGTATTCACTCTATAAACAAAGTAATGAAATAAGAAAATAGGATACCTTAAGTTTAATCACTTACCTTATAGAATGATATTGTGAACCATTCTTAACCCTTTCAGGACCATGGGACAAATATGTCAAAATTGTGGTGTAAATTTTTAAGTAACTGTACAAATCGTTTCCGTGTATATGAAATAATTTCCTTTGGTTTTAGTTTCTAGCATGATAAAAAATGTAAAGTATTAGATAATTTCTGATTATGACGTCATCAGATGAAAACGCCAATTAGAGTTAAATTTAAAACAGTGTTTTCTATTGTAATTCTTAACGGCCAATATATATTTATAGTTCTATACCTTTTTGAATTTGTAATGCTATTGATTTCTGTCTACCAATAGAAAGAAACAATTGATTTGCATCCGTAATTTTTTGTAAAATAATAAAAATAATGAATTGGGACATATCTATCCCTGTGGTCCTCAAAGGCAAATATTTTGCTTCGAAGGGGAATAACTCTCAATTACTAAAGTGAAGTTTATTCTCGAAAAAAGGCGGGGAAAAATTAGGGCCCTTTCCCTTGAAAAGCATCGTGAATGTTCGGGAAAAAACGCTTTGTGATTAAACCAGAAGAGGTGGAACAGATTTTATTTGCAGACAACAGCGACTGTGAAAGTGATTTAGAACTTGATGATGAAGATCAAGGATTTCTAGACAACGATGCAGATAATGTCGGTGCTAAGATCATTATTGAAGACGTCGAAAGGGATATGTCTGATTATAATGACGTAAATGAACCTCCCACGAAACGTTCTAAGGTAAACCTGAACTGGTCATATCCATGCCCGATTCCCATTATCCATATGGCAAGCTGAAACGCATCTATGATGTCAATCCTGATCCTATTGATGTTTTCCAAAATGTGTGCGACTTTGATAGGCTTATTGGCGACTTGAAGATGCATAGTGAGCTGTACTTGGAACAGAAAGGTATACCGTTCGCAACTGATGAAGCTGAATTGAAGGCATTTCTGGGTATGAATATGGTAATGAGCTATCATCGTCTACCGTCTTTCAGGGACTATCAGTCTACTCAGCTTGATATCCAGGTACCTTATATTTCAAATGTAATGTAATGCCACGTAAACGTTTTGAACTAATCTTTGCTGCGCTCTATTTTTCGAATAATGCCGAAATGATTGTGCCTCGTACTGACCCATCATTTGATAGAGCATACAAGGTCAGCCCACTAATAAACCACAAGTTTTCAGGGAGCATTAGATGGAACAAAGCATCAGTCAGTAGATGAGCATATGGTGAAATTTAAAGGACAAAATTCTATGAAACAGTATATAAAAAGTAAGCCAATAAAATGGGGATTTAAACTTTGGTGTCGCTGTGACTCATTGACTGGTTACTTGTTCGAATTTGATATGTATACTGGAAGGAAGCTTGACATACAGTATGGCTTAGGTGAAAGCGTTGTGCACCAATTAACACAATCTTTAGATGGCTCTGGATGTGAAATTTACATCGACAATTTTTTTAACAGTCCAATCCTGCAATATGATCTTTTACAGAAGAACATAATGTCATGTGGAACCGTTCGTGCTAATCGCAGGGGCATGCCCAAGTCCTTTACACCTGATAAAGGTATGACTCGAGGTGATATCGACTGTTACAGCAAATGGTATAAACTGTGTCAAATGGATGGACAACAGAGCAGTTTTTTTGCTTTCAAATTTTATTCCGGCATCTACAAAGGTATCAGTTAAAAGATCAGTTGAAAATATTGATGTCGACTGCCCTACCAGGGTTCAGCTGTACAACAAATTATATGGGTGGAGTGGACTTGATGGACCAGAAGAAAGGAACCTATGATCTCAACAGAAGATCAACAACAAAATATTATCTTAGACTATTCTTTGACCTACTCGAAATAGGGGTTGTTAATGCATGCATCATTTTCAATAAAGCTCTTGAAATTACAGATTCATCAGCCAAAGCAATGACCTGTTTTGAATTCAAACGAGAAATAGCCAAAATAACCATTCATTCACAAGTGGGGGCCACAAGTTTGATAAATATGTACAATTTTAAACAATTTTGAAATTCTTCTTCCTTGAGATATTGGGATGTTCCCTTGAAGAATTCTGAAATTCTTTATTCTCTCCATTGTCTCTCAACGTGTATTCGTAATCGAGCAATGTCTTTAGTAAGGATAACCTCACGCTTTGTAAATTGTTTGCCTTTCTTTTTAAAGGGAGGAATAATCAGTTCTATTCCTCTTTCAGTACTCAAGTCTGAGATTGTGAAACCCTTGTCTACCATGATAGCATCACCTGCCTCCAAGATATCCTAAAGACCACATTCCTGTGTTATTTTCTTGTCACTTGTAGAACCTACCCAGCAGTCAAATACAAATGTCACGATGCCATTAGGACTAATGCCAACAAGGACCTTGTAAGTCATATGAGATTTGTAATCACTGTACATAAGATTTTTCAAAGATAATGCACTAGATGTTTCACTGTAAAGTTCTGTGTAATCAAGAATTATCCGTGTATTAGAATACTTTTCCTGGAAAGATATTGGCAAATTCTGCTTAATTGTCTCTCTAGAAGGCCACTGAACTAAGAATGATAATTGTACTACCAAATAGTTTATCCACCTTTCAATTATTTCACTACACTGAGAAGTCGACATACAAAATCTGAAGCTGAGATCTTCATGAAGAAGTCCTAAACGTAGTCTCATTAAAACCATAAACACTAAGAATTTTGGGAAGTGTAGTTGAGTTTTCGACTTGAAGTTCTAGCTTCAGCTTCCTCCTTGATTTCATCAAAACGGCTTCAAACACCTCTCTACTGGGAAATCCAGTATAAAAGCTCACAAGATCATCACTGTGTTTAATCGTTTCAAAGGTAAGTAGTGGGAGATTGCACTGCATTCCAAAATCATGTACAATTGTCTCTGTCTGTGTACCTACTGTTGTAGAATGCTTGATATTTGTCTCATCTGTTTGGGCTGCTGATGAACCCATATTTGGCTCTGTCTGTGTGTCCATACATCTGAAATGCAAAGGGAAAATAATTAAACAAATTAAATGAATTTCCTTCTGAAGGAAAAGCATAAACAAATAGTGTAAGTTTGAATTAGCAGTTAAAATTATTTGTTAGTTTCAGCAAAAAAACCTATCAAAAACTGATAGTTCCTAAAGGTATGACAGTGAATGGACCAAAAATAACATGTAGCTATGGTTTTAGTAATCATGCAATTGTAGAGACACATCGAGTGGGTGACAGTCCTGATTAAGAATGAGATTTCCAGACACATGTGTACCACTGTCCTCTGTTTCCATGTCTTCTTCATTAGTTTCTGTTTTATCCATAGGATCACAATTTTCTATCTGTTCGTTTTCATCCAATTTCTGCAAGTAAATCAAGCAACCATGAGTCAATAACCAAGTTTGTCAAATTACAGTTGGTCAAGCAGCCAAATATAGTAATATAAATAATACAGTCTGATGCTCTTCTGTTTTATGAAACTAATATTGTAAACTATACTATTCTGACCATAGTAACTGCCCACCCTCAGCAATAAAAGTAATATACAATTTAGGCCTATTTATTGGCCAATAAGCTACACTACTTAACTTAGTACTAGGTCAACTACTTAGTACTAGTGACTATGTAAGTGAGTAACTGTCCTAGATAGATCTATATAAGATATAATTTAGAAGCCTAGGGCCTGAAATATTACAAAAGTATTTACCCATGAAGGAAATTCCTTTGTTGATCCCTTTTCTTCCATTTTGTGGAAAGGGATATCGTTCTGCCTTCAACCACCATACCTCGGTAAATCCCTTTGCAAATGCAGCAGTATTTCTTTTTTTTTCATGTTCAAGTCAGCTAAGAATGTTTATCAAAATATTATCATCTTTAGTCCCCGGAAGTAGCCTTCTGACGTCCGCGCATGCGCACAACACGCTCATGTAAGGGCAGACAACTCAGTTTTTTCGGAAAGGCTAATATTTACGCATGCTTTAGTGAAACGGACAAAGTGAAACGGATGTAAGTAAATACCTACGTTAAACATAAGTATAAAACTTACGTAAATACTTAGTAAGTGAAACGGAGGCCTGGTCCAGAGGGGCCAGGATGATCTTTGTCGCAGTTGGTTTCATGTAGCTCCCACCACTGTTCTCGATCCTCACCAATCAGATTAGAATTGACTGCAAATTCATGACAATATTGAGACCTTATATCAAAGTTTATGACTAAACCTGTCATGACTTCAATTACAGCCCCCATCCCATAATTTGAGGTAAACCCTCTTCTATGCCAACTGCCATCATAGCTGAATACCAAATTTAACAGGGAATCATGTGCAGTGTCATTATATAGTTCTAAAGTCAATAAATTTTAAAGTTTATGAGATATATTACGGAATATAGAATTATAGGTTTTGTTGTTGAGGGATCCTGAGGTGAATTTGCTTATACCAGAATGCCCAAGCCCTACCTGCTAATATAAGGCGCTGATTAATTTCAAATGGCTTCAATCCATGAGAATTTGAAACAAATTACCATGTCGCAACTAAAATTCAATATTATTTTTTAATTACTATTATTTATTATGGCGAAAAAAAATGTAACATAGGCACAAATGAATCACAAACATTTACATATACAATAGTTAAAGGGTCCCAGGCTTTATTTGTTTCGGACAATCATCCGACAGCCTCAAACACATGAAATCTTTTGGTTAGCTAATCAGAAATAGTCTACAGAGCTTACCTTTGAAATTTTAGCCTTCAAATCCATGTGTATCCATAATTATCCGTGTTTGAAAAATCATAATGTCGTAAGAAATTACGAACGTCCCGCCATATTGGAAAACGGTTCGTCTTGATAATCAAAGAGTTATCCTTCCCGTCGTGCAATAGCAGTCATCTATATAAATAGACTACAGCGCATTTTCAATTGTAGACTTTGTCAACAGGACACACAATTTTCAGACTGACTAGAGACCAGCCGCGTACAGCACGAAAAAAAAATGAAAAGTGAGATTTTTTGTTTGAGGTATATTTCAAGGTATTTTGCAATTTTCTTAGAGCTTGAGTATTTCTGAGGACTGTTTAAATGTAACAAAGGCCCAAAACGACCCCTGAAAATCAAGCCTGGGCCTCTTTAATGGGAATTGTACACATGATTCTAATTTCACAAATGCCGCAAAATAATATTGAAAAACAAAATCAAGTTAAAGGTAAACAAAAATTAATACAAGAAAACAGGGAAGGGGTGGGAGGGAAATAAAAAGATATAGATGTGTCTCCTTTCGAGGGTCGCTGAACTAATAATGTATGAATAACGAAAGCACAGGGGCAAACAAGTGAACAAATTCAGCGGATTAAGAGTTAACTAAATTCGATTAAAGTTCAGAGACTGATATATATACAGACAGAGGGTTAATGATATGAAGTTAAAGAGGCGAACGAATAGTTACTAATGTTAATTAAACATTTTATGTATAAAATTAAACAATTACCATGTCGCAACTAAAATTCCAGTCAATATTTTTTTTTAATTATTATTATTTATTATGGCGAAAAAATGTAACATAGGCACAAATGAATCACAAACATTTACATATACAATAGTTAATGGGAATTGTACACATGATTCTAATTACTACAAATGCCGCCAAGCCAGAGGCCTCAAAAAAAAAAAAAAAATGATGTAAATACCTATTTTAGTTTCAATTATCGTTTTACAAGTACATAAAATTCAGCGCAGAGTTTCAGTAATCAAGGAGTTCATTTTCAGCGCTAGCTTCATTCTGTCTTCGACAGTGAACTCGAGGTAAAGTTTGTACGCATCGCTTCGCCTTAGCCCTGAAAGCCCAGGTGCCCCCCCCCCCTCTGCGAAAACTATATGAAGAAAACAGTTCGGGATCCCTTCCTGTTTTAATAATTAGTAAACGTAATGTAGACATCAGCTTTGGATAAGTAAGAGGAATTAAACGGCCCCGCTGATATATTCTAAAAAGAGGGTCAGGTCCCTTTCCAGGTACAAGTTCGCTCATGCGTTGAAATGCAGTGACTGGGCATAATACCGAGTCAGGAAAGGGGACTAGGGGTAAATCCAAAACCCTTTCACCAAATTGTATGACTTCAATCCATGAGAATTTGAACCAAATCGGATTCTTGATTTTGCACTGTTTGACAATTGACTCAAAATAACTTCATTTTGAAACAGTATCATATCTGTTTTCAAAATCTATTGAAAAAGTTGAGTTTTTACATAGTTTACACAATGCATTTGATATTAAATTATTCATTTTGGAGTCATTTATCAAAATGCAAGAATCATTATTCGGCCTTGGTGTTATAGGGAGAGCTTTTTTTTCGTGAAATTTTAGTTTTTTACATCATTATTATCAATATTATTATTATCATTAGTGTTGACTCCGACGGTGTTCTCAAAATATACTTAAGATTTTGAGAGAGATCGTCTCCTCTTCTTACCCCTTAAACTATTTTTTGTTGATTTCTTTACGGGTGGCATAATTTTGAAACGTAAAACAATATTTTGTAAGAAATAATTCTAGGAAACAAATTTTGTAGGAAACGGACGAATTAGTGTTGACTCCGACGGTGTTCTCAATATTTACTTAAGATTAACGTCTAAATCAGACGAGTCATGGCCTCGGTTTCTTGTCATTGACAGTAGTGACCCTGAGAAAGCATTAGCATCATTATCTCCATTTGCTATTGCTAAAGGTTTGACTAGCCTTGCCAGTGAGCCCAAATCAATAAAAAAAAATACGTAGTGGGTCCTTGTTGGTTGAATGCTCTCGTAAAATCCAATCAGAGCTCTTATTAAAATCCTCCTTGTTAGCTAACATTCCAATTAAAATTTCTCACTGAACTCCTGTAAAGGGGTCATTCGAGATCCAGACCTCAATGGATGTTCAGCTGAGGAAATGAAGGAGGAATTGAAAGATATTGGCGTCACGAACGTTGATAGGATATCCATCCGTCGTGACGGCCAATTAATTCCAACTAACACTTTTATTCTTTTATTCAACCAACCGCATTTACCATCAGAAATAAAAAAAAGTAGGCTACCTAAACATCAAAGTTTCTCACTACATTCCAAACCGACGTTTCTTGGCTGCAGCGATTACCATTAGCTTCTCCAGCCTTGTTACCATCTGTTCTAGAAACAACTGCATCTACATCATCAGCTACTCAGACTCCTCAAATTGAGAAGTCAATTACTGATGATCGTAATTCTATTGTACCATCTAAAGACATTCAGCCAAAAGGGACTGATAAACAGTCCAGAGCTAAAAATAGCCAAAGTTTTTCTAAAAATGACAAGTCCGGTAAAAAAATGTATCCTCCTCCAAAAAGGGAGTTAGGGATTTATTGAAGTCTGCCATATCTGATAGTATACATATGGAGGCTTCCGAGGTTGATGCGGAAGTTCTCAATACCCCTTACCGTAACCCTCGTAGTCCAATTAAACCACCCTGACGATGCATCCAAAAAATAATATAATGCAATGGAATTGTCGAGGTTTAAGTCAATATCTTTATGAAGTTCAGCTATTAATCCAACAATACAATCCGTTGGCTTTATGTCTGCAAGAGACATTCCTCAAGTCAACGGATTTACCTTTAGTGCCATTTAAACATTTTGTTTCTTACCACCATTATGGCACTGGT
This sequence comes from Nipponacmea schrenckii, assembly GCA_030562195.1. Classification (NCBI taxonomy): domain Eukaryota; kingdom Metazoa; phylum Mollusca; class Gastropoda; family Lottiidae; genus Nipponacmea; species Nipponacmea schrenckii. Next base: position 2,604,832 of record CM060202.1, on the reverse strand, counting down.
GATGACAAGGTCTCGGGTGGTGTTTCTATTATTGTTAATGGAAACGTTGCCCAGTCCGAAGTCACACTCAATTCTCCTCTGCAGGTAATTGCCGTGCGAGTAACACTCCATGTGCCTATTACCCTCTGCTCCATCTATTTGCCACTCCACTCTAAACCCCAGAGACCTGGATGACCTTGTTGCCCAGCTTCCATCTCCTTGCATTTTGCTCGGAGATTTCAATGGTCACCATTCGTTTTGGGGTAGTCCTAATGACAACAACAGAGGAAAATTAATAGCTGACTTCATATATGACAACGATCTTTGTATCTTTAATGACGAATCGCCTACATATTTCTGCTCAAGAACAAAAACCTTTTCTCATCCAGATCTGACAATTAGCTCACATCTTTGTTCTAAGATTTTTCTTGGAGTGTCCATGACGATCTCTACCACAGTCAATATTATCCTGTAATTCTACGGAATAATGATTCTTCACCAGTAGACAGGCCACAAAGATGGAAACTCCCTAAAGCTATTTGTCCCCTCTTTGAGGCGCTTTGCATTTCTTATTTTCCTCAGGATGATCTAGATGAAGCAGAAGACCCGATGGAAATATTTACCACCATCTTACGAGATGTATCGTGTCAGGCGATTCGTAAAACCTCGACAAGCCCAAAATATTCAATAAACCATGGTTAAATGAAAACTGTAAGACAGCACTGAAAGAACGTAATCGTGTTTTACGATTGCTTGAACATGCTCCTTCCGATGACAACATGGCCTCTTTCGCATTGCACGGGCCAAAGCCAGGCGGACTTCTCGCCAGGCAAAGAGATCGTCATGGCAGGAGTACGTGTCAAGGATCAACAGTCGTACGTCTTCCAAATCAGTTTGGAATAGGATTCGTAGGATCAAGGGTAAAGCGGATACAATATCTGTGAACCATCTAGAAGTAGATGTTTAAGGTACGACTTGGCTCCATTTTTTCCGATCCTTTTCCTCAGGATAATGGAGTTCCTCAGGGTAGCATATTATCCGTTACCCTTTTTTCCATCAAGATAAATTCCATCACATCGTGCCTTAGACGGGGGGTTGATGGCTCTTTGTATGTTGATGACTTTCAGATGTGTTTTAGTTCTACTAACATGCAGACGATCGAGCGTCAGTTGCAGCTTTGGTTAAATAATCTACAGCAATGGGCAACTGACAATGGATTTCGATTTTCGAAATCCAAGACCGTCTGCATGCATTTCTGTAAAAGAAGAGGTTTGCACCTTGACCCAGTGCTACGTTTGGACAATGCTGTCGTCCCTGTAGTACAGGAATTCAAATTTCTTGGTCTTACATTTGCCAGCAAGCTTTCTTTCCGTCCACACATTAAAATCCTCAAGAAAAAATGTCTGAAAGCTCTCAACATACTGAGAGTCTTATCCAACACTGACTGGGGAGTTGACCGTAAGGTCCTCCTCCGAGTATATCGAGCTTTGGTTCGATCCAAGCTTGATTATGGGTGCCAGGTGTATGGTTCAGCTCGTCCATCCTACCTCAAAGAGCTTGACACCATACACAACCAAGGACTTAGAATCAGTTTAGGCGCTTTTCCAGTTGAAAGTCTGTACGTCGAGGCTAATGAACCCCTCATTGTACGACAGACGTGACAGACTTTCACTGCAGTATGCTATTAAAATAGCATCTTAGCCATACCATCGGGCTCACCGCCCCGTATTTAGTCCTTATTTTGAGCATTTGTACGAGGCAAAGCCTCGTGCAATTTCTTCTTTTGGAGTCCGCATTCAACCACTTTTGTCAGCGGCTGGTATCAGTCACGACAGTATTGCGGACTTCATAATGACCACAACTCCACCGTGGCCAATTGCTCCATTTCAGATAGACTTTAGTCTATCAAGCAATAAGACATCACAGACAAGCTCTATCGTCTTCAAGTCTTAATTTCTTGAATTAAGGACTAAGTATGGGAATTATTCTCCTTTCTATACAGATTGGTCCAAGGATGGTGATAAGGTAGCAGCCGGTACCGTGACGCCATCTGAAGTCCTGTCTGTATCTCTTCCACCAGCAGCCTCTATTTTTACTGCAGAACTCATTGCCATTTTACAGGCACTCGAGTTCTTTCAGTCATCATTAGAAAAATGTATAATCTATTCTGATTCTTTGTCCGCATTACAAGATATTCATAACATCCAGCTTGTACACCCAATAATCGGAGATATTTACAAGCTCTCGAGACCGAAAGGGGTCATTGTCCTTTGTTGGCTCCCCAGTCACATGGATAAACGGGGGAATGGCCGGGCAGATGCGGCGGCTAAGGCTGCTTTGTCAGTGTCGGTCTCCCCATTTTCCTTGCCTTACACCCACTTTAAGTCGGTGATAATGACATGTATTTTGCAACGATGGCAACAAAAATGGGATGCTGCAAACAAAAATCATGCCATCAAGCCTCTCTTGGGGGATTGGCCATCCTGCTATTGTGCCAACAGGAGAAATGAAGTTGTTTTGTGTCGCTCTCGTCTTGGACATACTCACCTTACCAACTGTTACCTGCTCAAGCGAGAGCCTGACTTTAAGTCGGTGAGCACTATTCTGATTGAGTGCACGCATCTCAAACCTAGAAGATCTCAGCACTACCGTGCTAGATCCTTGTTCCATCTGTTTGCGCAACCTTCTCTTTATGAGAAGGTTGTCGCGTTTCTAAAGCAGACAAATTTGTATTTTAAATTTTAAAATATATTTTGTGTTATAGTTTTGTTTTTGCTATTTTGTTTTTAGCCCATTTTCGGTTACAACCATTCTGTGATATTGTTTTTAGCATTGTTTTGTTGCCCTTTTTGGGTTTTCTGTGATAATTTTTTATTTTAATGTTTTGATTTTCTAGTTTTAATTTTTGTTTTATTTTTAATCGCATTCAAGTGCTATATAGCCCGTTTTGGTGCTGATGCACTTTAATACATTTCATTTCATTTAATTTGAGAAGGGGGTGGGGTCTTCTCTGCCCGAATGCACAAAAAAATCTAAAATACGAAAGGTTATAATTTATTATCTCATTTCCAAGATATAAAATACCTTAGAAATGTAAAAAAATACGGTGGCCCATACACAACATTCCTCTTTTTTTTTAGTTTTAAGTTAAACAAAATTTCAGAAGGCTGGGTGAAAACCTAAAAAATAAAGTTTTCACCCAGTTTTCAGGTTGTTTTTTTTGGGGAAAAATTATTTGTTATAGTTAAATAAAGAAAAACTCATTGGACACGTGGTTTTTCATTGGACACGTGGTTTTCTGTTTATCATAAGACTTGAAAATGAATGTTACAAAGAGAACTGTTAAGTAATTATTGTAAATTTGAATACTCTTCCTTTATTGGAGGCCTAACAGGCATAATTTTGTGTTTTTGATAAGCACCCTTGGTATGTGGGACTACTTCTAAGAGTGTGTAAAAGCCACCCCATCCCTATTTTGAACAATCAGAGAAAGTCTAACATCTTCTTTCTTATTCATAGTTTCACGTCAAATTTTCGAAATTTCTCTGGGGTGGGCCCTAAATTCTCAGCTCCCGTAAATGGGGGTGATTGATTAACACCTATAGATTAAGTTTAGGCAATTTGTGCTAGCCCCCCCCCCCCTACCCCATTAAAAGTTCATTCCAACGCCCCATCTGAAGTCGTGCACGGCAATAATTCGTGGCTCATTATTTGGTCTGATTGTGGATTGTTCTTTTTATGATGGTTTGTATTCATACATGACAACGAGTGTTTCATAATTCAGGATTTGAATGATGTTTTAGACAGCGATGTCGATATCATTAAAGAATACTTCAACTTGGGATTTTCCTATAGTGAGATTATATAGCTTTCCTTTACTTTTATCATGGGAGAAAAATCAGTTACAGGCAATTTCAGGGAATTTTAAGTCCCTTTCCAGTGCTTGAATCATCGACAATTCGTTGGAACTCCATTTGGAGTGTAGCAGATTTTGTTTCATTCAATTGTTAAGAAACGAATTGAAAAATATCGTGCAGGAGTGGAATACACATTACATAAGAAAATCAAGAGATAACGCTCCATTGGAGGACCCGATGTTATGTCTTATTTGCAAATTTTAAAACCATTAAATATAGAAGAATTGGAAATTTTGCAAGAAACTTTGACTTCTAAAATACCGGATTGCAAGAATTTATACGAAGAATTGTTTACGGTTGTCATGACCGAGAATGGCATGTCTCTTCCCAAAAAATATATCGGAAGCAGATGATATGCTCGTTTATCTTCTGGATAATATTGAAAGTGCTATGCCACCTGTTTGATGATAATTTTGTAAAAGACCATACTGACTATATCCTATATTTTTGAAACTATGTATGTTGCATTATATCGATATTATCTCCGTCGAGTTCGAATTTTAATGACTTTCTAAGCAGTTCTGGGGTTCCACTAATCGTACACATTAAATCTCGGAAGAAACCATCAAAGGTAAGGTATGAAAGCCATAATGATAATAACCTTTGTCTGTGCTTTATTGGTGCTTTTGAATCTTAAGAAATTTGACTGCTGAATCCAATTGTCATTATGGGTTTCCTACTTAACTTTGACGGTTTCCTCCAGACAAGGAAACTTAATTTTCTCTGTGCATCCGACAATGTATTAAAAGTATAAAATATAATGCAACATAATGCAGCTAAACATTAACATTTATGTATTTGTGTATCTTTGAAAGCTCAAGCTAGATAAATTATGTCTCATAAAATTATCAATTAAACAGGGATATCTGTCCCCACAAATGAAACATTTTACACACATTCATTCAGAAAGGAATGTTCACCAACAAGTTAAAGGTTTTTACTAGTAGTCCGAAACTTCCTGACTCTATCGCCAGCCTCTAGCTATTTGAACAGATATGACTGGGGGAAAATCAGAAAAACTAGACACCTAAAACTTGGGATTTTCCGCACCTTCGCGAGTGCTGGGTTTTTAATCATATTTACAAACCTCGAATCCACCAAACCTTGATTTATTAAGAAAGATGGATGTTTTTGTTGTTCAATCATACCATCATCATCTCCCTACACCACTCATGCCATGCCTGTGGTTACGTCAAAAAAATCCGACGTTAACCGGTCACGCGGGCGCGCAATTTGAAATGGCGAAAAGACTGACGCAACCACCCGCGGAGTTTTAGGTGCCTAGTTTTTCTGACTCTTCCCCAGCAATATCTGTTCAAATACCTACAGGCTGGAAATAGAGTCCGCAAGTTTCGGACTAGGTTCCAAGTTAATTAATTTTTATCAACTTAGCAATGTAAAGGGGCATAAATCAACGATTATGAAAAGTGCAAAGATATTCTTTCTACTGCTCCAAAAGGCAATTTACGTGTTGTTGTTCAAAAGCTCACATCAATCCAAAATACTCATTTGCATAAAGCATAATCAATTTTATCGAAGATGCTATTATGATCTTTTGCATCTAGTAAGGGTAAAAGTAAGTCTGTTTATACAAGTGTTAGCTGTTGGCAATATCCCATCATCATAGACGTGTATGGTAGGAGATAATTTGAATCCTAAAACTGGTTCCTACTCACATCCTGTAACAAACTTAAGAACTAAAGACAAATTTATATTTCCTCTTCTTCCACCTGAAAATATGTACAAAAATATCCTAAGTTCACACAAAAATGGAAAATTTTGCTAGGATTCATTAATTACAACCTCAGGTGGCAGTTTATGGAAGAAATTACCACAATATCGCATGATTTGCTTCATTCATTATGATCAGCCATTTCAAATCTTAATTTATGTTAATACCTTAGATATGCAACACAAGGTTTCTTCAAAAGATTTCTCAATAACTTCGACCAAATAGATAGGATAGCTTAACCTTAAGTAGGTCATATTTGTGAAAACGAAAGATATAGTGTCATAAGATCGGATCAACAATGAATGGTGTTTAACGTCCTACTGATCTGCACAGATTTCCCAGTATAATGAGAACAGGCTTCCACCATACAGTGTGCAATGAGTGATATTCTGGCTGGACTTTTTTTTACGATTTTCAACTGTCAGTATCCCTGACAAGGAAAAACTGTTTGTTGTGTAAAATCTTAAACAGCAAGATGACAGAGAAATTCTTGTCTGTAAAGCTTAGAAAATAGGTCTTTAAATATGACAAATCTGTCAAAATCCAAGGCAACCAATATGATTCTGTTGTTGTTTTATCATGATCCAAGGAATCAAGGGTCATATTCCTGCAATTTTTAATCCCCACATAAAATTACCAACCTATGCCGTGTTTATCCAAAATATTTAGAAGATAGCTTGCCAGGCAAAAAAACATGCATCCAACATCAGCATTGTTAAATCAGTTTTTCCTTTGATTAATAGCATCGATATACACAAACAAACCCTTTATCTAAGTCATCAAATTTGTGTTGTCAATTCCAAAGCTCACAAATTTCATCAAAATCCATTGAAAATGTAGCTTATTGCACCCACAATAAATTTTGATGTCATTTTACTAAAAGTCAAGTGCAAGGACTCAAAAACCGTTCACTGCAAAATCGTCAATTTCGGACTGCCAACTTATCAATTTTATATTCACATCAAGTTTCATAAAATCCATTATAAATTGTAGCTTGTATCTACAATAAATATAAAGGTACCGTTCATCGACAAAAAAAAAACATTTATAGCTTCTATTGTGTCTACAACAAATGTTGACGGAAGAACCGACGGACCGACAGACAAGACAGGGTCGACGACAAAATACCTCCACATATTCACGTGGGCGAATAAAATATTTATTATGGTTTGAAAATATTGGTTAAAAACTCCGGCCGGATTGATAAACAAGGACAATATATCCATATTACGTTTGGGTATTAAATTTGTTTATAGTTACAAGTTGGTAGCTGTCACTCCTTCTAACAAAAATAACAAGTTTCCAATCATAATTCTCACCTTATACAAACCCATAGCATTCAGGCCAAGTCTCAGTTGATCAATGTATGAATATACCGCTTCATGTGAGTTAAAAATATTTTGTAACAATTCTCCATCTAAAAATTTTGGTACTTTGCCATTTTGGAAAATACTAAGTCCTAAAAAAGAAAAAGAGAAAGAAAAACGTAAAAATGAAACTCAGAAGAACAAGGAATTTTAAAACATTATTAAATATTTTACTAGCTGGTGCCCAAAAGGCTATACGCCCATCAGCACCAAGTAACAGGTTAGCCTTCATAACTAAGGGAATCATTTTACCTTCAATATGTCGAATTTGTGAAAGGAATCATGAGGAGACTCATAGCAAATTTCTTATCAAAAAGGCATAACCCCAAGGCAAACTAAACAGATCTCCACTTTTATTTTGGAATAAGACGAAGACTTAAAACGATAACAAAGGCACATACCAAGTTCCATCAAGATCAAATAAAATTACCTAGTATTAGTCCGATAATTTCATAATCTTTACTCCCCTCTCTGATAGAATCAAAGTAATTATCCTTTATTCCTGAAGTATTAGAGTAAAAAATTCTTTGCGCGGTCCTCCCACATCCTGGGATACCTACAAGAATAAGATTTGTGTGTATATGAAGGTTAAATATAAGTATAAAAGTAGATTATTTTTATATTAACCGACAACAATAACAAGGAATTAACATAATGTGTGGTGTATTAAAACTGAATTGATTTTATTCATTTAAAATAGTGTCGTAGTAGATGATGAGTACTTTTACCTCTCCATAAAACTGAACTTAAAGTGTAAATCGTAGATCTTTGATGCTTCGTATTTCTGAAAAGGCCGTTTCTAATAAATTTGATCTGTCTACCAAAATAAAGTGTGTTTTTCCTGTGTCGTGGCTTGTCTCGTATTCGACATCCAGAGATCAACCCATTACCATAACCGACTGCAGTAGACGCAGCACCTCAACAGGATCAAATATTTTTTTTAATTGCACTTCTTTGATGCATTTTTCTATCGTTTTATTCACATCATTAGAAATACCTATATCCAATGGATTTCTTCTCAAAAAAAACTTCTCCACTAGGAGATGAAGCCTGATATTGATTGTCATTAACAAGATCTATATCGGTACCTTATTCACTACCGGGATAAACAATATCAACTGGTAGAGTGTCAACACTCTCTGTATTTGATGTTAGAACTATTTCTTCTTTATTCTGTGTATTTCCAAATTTAGGAATTTCCAATTGCTGATCAATGTCTTCTATTGACCAACATAGTCAATACAATTTAGGCGTTCAAGGTATCTTCTTTTGCTTTACATAGTTTCTAAAAGAAAATGGAATAATATCAGTTTGAATGTTCACATTTCTGTGATTAACAACCTCAAGGCTAAATTACTGGATTCTTATTATTTTGGAAAAAAGCCAATCTAGCAATGTCTCAGATATTTTTATAGTTCCCTTCTACCGGAAATTGTACAGGATTTGATTGCCTTTCTTCACCCGATACACTGTCTTGTATGAGAATCCGCAATCCCATACATAGTAACAATTCTAGTTTCATTTCTTGGTTCTTGATCCCTTAGCAGAATCAACCTTTTCATAAGAGACATATTTTTTCTTTCTTAACAAATCTAATAGTTCTTTCCTGCTCTTGACGTTTTTTCTCGTGAAGTAAAACTAACATTAGGCAAGCCAGTACATCTGTCCCCAATAGCGACAATGCCAAAATCTATGAGTTCTTTATCTGATAAAAGATTAACGACTTTACCATCAATCTTAAAAACAAAATGAAAAAAAAAAATCATCAACTACACACATATTATAAAATTACACATCTATTTCTGGAAATAACGCTAATACCAGACATCGTTATACTAAATATGTTTATTCCCAGGTACATGTTTATGGTACAAACGCCAGCTCTAGACTGACGCTCAGACATACAATGTTACAAGGCATGCGCATGTCATAGGAATAATATTGACCTATGACCTATTTCAATAGATTAACATTAATTATAAATTCTTTTTTTTTGTTTGTTTTCTATTTGTATAAATAATTAAAAATTAGATTTACAATGAAGGGATAAAAACATATTTTATGATTTTTAATACTATATAATTAAAAGAAACATATTTAGTGATTTTAGCATTAGATAATTAAAAACATATTTAATGATTTTTTCAAGTGAGTTAATAAAAACATAATTTAATTTTATCTAGAGTTGACAGTCAATAAATACTTATTAAAAATGTTCTTTTGTTGTTTTTGTTTTTACTAGAACAATCATTGGGTGTTCTACCCTCCTGCTCAAGGGGATTATTCTGCCCCAAAAGAACACAAGGAGAAACGCGGATCACAAAAGGGAATTCAAGCATTATTGCACTTTATTCTTGCTCTACTAAGGGATTATTATGCCCTTCACATTTAAATATTCCACACTCAAGAATTTGGAGAAGTTTGTATCCTGGGGCTCCCTTCTTTGTCATACAATCCGCAAGCTGTT
>CM060202.1:2577889-2594870 GCA_030562195.1 Nipponacmea schrenckii | reverse complement strand
TTTAATGATTTAAGTAATTTATTAATTTTATTTTTCCCTTTCCCACAGGTATATCACCACCAACAATTCTATTTTGGCCTATCTTGAACCATTTTGAAAATCTAAATTACTACTGTCGGGGGATGAGTAAACATCCTTAAAGCTGGTCTTGAGCATGGACAAATCCTACCTCCCCCTCCATAGAAAATAAGAACATAAAATGGAGTAGGGTTGGGTAGCCCGCTCGCAGCACATGCACTGACGCTTTGGCAATTCTTTTTTCTTTTTTTTTTTTCTTTTTTTTTTTTTTTATATGTATGTTTTGATGTCTGATCGTCTCATGCAGATGTACTTGTCTATCCCTTGGTTTTTGTGGTCATGTACTTGATCGCAGAATGATGAATCTGTCCATTTTATACACATTTACTTGTGTATTTTAAAACTAATTGTACATTGAAATGATATATGGTTTTTGCTGTCTTGTACTTGATCACCGGAAGATAAATCTGTCCATTATTTACACATGTAATTGTGTATTTGAAAATAAATTGTACGTTGAAATAATACGTGATTTTTTGCGGTCGTGTGCATGGCCGCGGGAACTATATATTACATCCATTTTATAAACAAATTGTAGGTTGAAAATCTGTCCATTCATGCACATGTACTTGTGTATTTTTAAACAAATTGTACGTGGAGTATTGTATATTTATTTGTGGTCATGTACTTGATCGCCGGAACATATATCTCTGTCCATTTGATACACATGTACTTGTGTATTTTTAGTATTTCAGACGAATTGTATATTGACATATTATGTATTTTCGATTTTATTTTCTTTTTTTTTTCTTTTTTTTTTTTCTTTTTTTTTTTCCAATGTATTGCCCCATGGGCTGAATGTGAGACAGGACCATGTCCTTGTGTATTGGGCCTAATTCTGACCCATGTAAAATAAAGAGTTTATTATTATTATTATTATTATTTCTGTCTACCAATAGAAAGAAACAATTGATTTGCATCCGTAATTTTTTGTAAAATAATAAAAATAATGAATTGGGACATATCTATCCCTGTGGTCCTCAAAGGCAAATATTTTGCTTCGAAGGGGAATTACTCTCAATTACTAAAGGGAAGTTTACTCTCGAAAAAAGGCGGGAAATATTAGCCTTCCATTGAAAAGCATCATGAATGTTCGGGAAAAACGCTTTGTGATTAAACCAGAAGAGGTGGAACAGATTTTATTTGCAGACAACAGCGACTGTGAAAGTGATTTAGAACTTGATGATGAAGATCAAGGATTTCTAGACAACGATGCAGATAATGTCGGTGCTAAGATCATTATTGAAGACGTCGAAAGGGATATGTCTGATCATAATGACGTAAATGAACCTCCCACGAAACGTTCTAAGGTAAACCTGAACTTCCTATGGCGCAAAACTGGTTCTGGAACTGAAAACGTCATATCCATGCCCGATTCCCATTATCCATATGGCAAGCTGAAACGCATCTATGATGTCAATCCTGATCCTATTGATGTTTTCCAAAATGTGTGCGACTTTGATAGGCTTATTGGCGACTTGAAGATGCATAGTGAGCTGTACTTGGAACAGAAAGGTATACCGTTCGCAACTGATGAAGCTGAATTGAAGGCATTTCTGGGTATGAATATGGTAATGAGCTATCATCGTCTACCGTCTTTCAGGGAGTATTGGTCTACTCAGCTTGATATCTAGGTACCTTATATTTCAAATGTAATGTAATGCCACGTAAACGTTTTGAACTAATCTTTGCTGCGCTCCATTTTTCGAATAATGCCGAAATGATTGTGCCTCGTACTGACCCATCATTTGATAAAGCATACAAGGTCAGCCCACTAATAAACCACTTCAATAGAAGTTTTCAGGGAGCATTAGATGGAACAAAGCATCAGTCAGTAGATGAGCATATGGTGAAATTTAAAGGACAAAATTCTATGAAACAGTATTAAAAAGTAAGCCAATAAAATGGGGATATAAACTTTGGTGTCGCTGTGACTCATTGACTGGTTACTTGTTCGAATTTGATATGTATACTGGAAGGAAGCTTGACATACAGTATGGCTTAGGTGAAAGCGTTGTGCACCAATTAACACAATCTTTAGATGGCTCTGGATGTGAAATTTACATCGACAATTTTTTTAACAGTCCAATCCTGCAATATGATCTTTTACAGAAGAACATAATGTCATGTGGAACCGTTCGTGCTAATCGCAGGGGCATGCCCAAGTCCTTTACACCTGATAAAGGTATGACTCGAGGTGATATCGACTGTTACAGCAAATGGTATAAACTGTGTCAAATGGATGGACAACAGAGCAGTTTTTTTGCTTTCAAATTTTATTCCGGCATCTACAAAGGTATCAGTTAAAAGACGGCAAACTGATGCGGCTGAAAATATTGATGTCGACTGCCCTACCAGGGTTCAGCTGTACAACAAATATATGGGTGGAGTGGACTTGATGGACCAGAAGAAAGGAACCTATGATCTCAACAGAAGATCAACAACAAAATATTATCTTAGACTATTCTTTGACCTACTCGAAATAGGGGTTGTTAATGCATGCATCATTTTCAATAAAGCTCTTGAAATTACAGATTCATCAGCCAAAGCAATGACCTGTTTTGAATTCAAACGAGAAATAGCCAAAATAACCATTCATTCACAAGTGGGGGCCACAAGTTTGATAAATATGTACAATTTTAAACAATTTTGAAATTCTTCTTCCTTGAGATATTGGGATGTTCCCTTGAAGAATTCTGAAATTCTTTATTCTCTCCATTGTCTCTCAACGTGTATTCGTAATCGAGCAATGTCTTTAGTAAGGATAACCTCACGCTTTGTAAATTGTTTGCCTTTCTTTATAAAGGGAGGAATAATCAGTTCTATTCCTCTTTCAGTAGTCAAGTCTGAGATTGTGAAACCCTTGTCTACCATGATAGCATCACCTGCCTCCAAGATACCACATTCCTGTGTTATTTTCTTGTCACTTGTAGAACCTACCCAGCAGTCAGATACAAATGTCACGATGCCATTAGGACTAATGCCAACAAGGACCTTGTAAGTCATATGAGATTTGTAATCACTGTACATAAGATTTTTCAAAGATAATGCACTAGATGTTTCACTGTAAAGTTCTGTGTAATCAAGAATTATCCGTGTATTAGAATACTTTTCCTGGAAAGATATTGGCAAATTCTGCTTAATTGTCTCTCTAGAAGGCCACTGAACTAAGAATGATAATTGTTCTACCAAATAGTTTATCCACCTTTCAATTATTTCACTTCAAGGAGAAGTCCTAAACGTAGTCTCATTAAAACCATAAACACTAAGAATTTTGGGCCTTCCTCCAGATGACGAAGTGTAGTTGAGTTTTCGACTTGAAGTTCTAGCTTCAGCTTCCTCCTTGATTTCATCAAAAACGGCTTCAAACACCTCTCTACTGGGAATTCCAGTATAAAAGCTCACAAGATCATCACTGTGTTTAATCGTTTCAAAGGTAAGTAGTGGGAGATTGCACTGCATTCCAAAATCATGTACAATTGTCTCTGTCTGTGTACCTACTGTTGTAGAATGCTTGATATTTGTCTCATCTGTTTGGGCTGCTGATGAACCCATATTTGGCTCTGTCTGTGTGTCCATACATCTGAAATGCAAAGGGAAAATAATTAAACAAATTAAATGAATTTCCTTCTGAAGGAAAAGCATAAACAAATAGTGTAAGTTTGAATTAGCAGTTAAAATTATTTGTTAGTTTCAGCAAAAAAACCTATCAAAAACTGATAGTTCCTAAAGGTATGACAGTGAATGGACCAAAAATAACATGTAGCTATGGTTTTAGTAATCATGCAATTGTAGAGACACATCGAGTGGGTGACAGTCCTGATTAAGAATGAGATTTCTAGACACATGTGTACCACTGTCCTCTGTTTCCATGTCTTCTTCATCAGTTTCTGTTTTATCCATAGGATCACAATTTTCTATCTGTTCTTTTCATCCAATTTCTGCAAGTACATCAAGCAACCATGAGTCAATAACCAAGTTTGTCAAATTACAGTTGGTCAAGCAGCCAAATATAGTAATATAAATAATACAGTCTGATGCTCTTCTGTTTTATGAAACTAATATTGTAAACTATACTATTCTGACCATAGTAACTGCCCACCCTCAGCAATAAAAGTAATATACAATTTAGGCCTATTTATTGGCCAATAAGCTACACTACTTAACTTAGTCACTAGTACTAAGTAGTTGACCTAGTACTATGTAAGTGAGTAACTGTCCTAGATAGATCTATATAAGATATAATTTAGAAGCCTAGGGCCTGAAATATTACAAAAGTATTTACCCATGAAGGAAATTCCTTTGTTGATCCCTTTTCTTCCATTTTGTGGAAAGGGATATTGTTTTGCCTTCAACCACCATACCTCGGTAAATGTAAGGGCAGACAACTCAGTTTTCGGAAAGGCTAATATTTACGCATGCTTTAGTGAAACGGGCAAAGTGAAACGGATGTAAGTAAATACCTACGTTAAACATAATATAAAACTTACGTAAATACTTAGTAAGTGAAACGGAGGCCTGGTCCAGATCTTTGTCGCAGTTGGTTTCATGTAGCTCCCACCACTGTTCTCGATCCTCACCAGATTAGAATTGACTGCAAATTCATGACAATATTGAGACCTTATATCAAAGTTTATGACTAAACCTGTCATGACTTCAATTACAGCCCCCATTCCCATAATTTGAGGTAAACCCTCTTCTATGCCAACTGCCATAATAGCTGAATACCAAATCTAACAGGGAATCATGTGCAGTGTCATTATATAGTTCCAGTCAATATTTTTTTTTAATTATTATTATTTATTATGGCGAAAAAATGTAACATAGGCACAAATGAATCACAAACATTTACATATACAATATTTAATGGGAATTGTACACATGATTCTAATTACTACAAATGCCGCCAAGCCAGAGGCCTCAAAAAAAAAAAAAAAAAAAATGTAAATACCTATTTTAGTTTCAATTATCGTTTTACAAGTACATAAAATTCAGCGCAGAGTTTCAGTAATCAAGGAGTTCATTTTCAGCGCTAGCTTCATTCTTCGACAGTGAACTCGAGGTAAAGTTTGTACGCATCGCTTCGCCTTAGCCCTGAAAGCCCAGGTGCCCCCCCCCCTCTGCGAAAACTATGTGAAGAGAACAGTTCGGGATCCCTTCCTGTTTTAATAATTAGTAAACGTAATGTAGACATCAGCTTTGGATAAGAGGAATTAAACGGCCCCGCTGATATATTCTAAAAAGAGGGTCAGGTCCCTTTCCAGGTACAAGTTCGCTCATGCGTTGAAATGAAGTGACTGGGCATAATACCGAGCCAGGAAAGGGGACTAGGGGTAAATCAAAAACCCTTTCACCAAATTGTATGACTTCAATCCATGAGAATTTGAACCAAATCGGATTCTTGATTTTGAACTGTTTGACAATTGACTCAAAATAACTTCATTTTGAAACAGTAACATATCTGTTTTCAAAATCTATTGAAAAAGTTGAGTTTTTACATAGTTTACACAATGCATTTCATATTAAACTATTCATTTTGGAGTCATTTATCAAAATGCAAGAATCATTATTCGGCCTTGGTGTTATAGGGAGAGCTTTTTTTTCGTGAAATTTTAGTTTTTTACATCATTATTATCAATATTATTATTATCATTAGTGTTGACTCCGACGGTGTTCTCAAAATATACTTAAGATTTTGAGAGAGATCGTCTCCTCTTCTTACCCCTTAAACTATTTTTTGTTGATTTCTTTACGGGTGGCATAATTTTGAAACGTAAAACAATATTTTGTAAGAAATAATTCTAGGAAACAAATTTTGTAGGAAACGGACGAATTAGTGTTGACTCCGACGGTGTTCTCAATATTTACTTAAGATTAACGTCTAACTCAGACGAATCATGGCCTCGGTTTCTTGTCATGGACAGTAGTGACCCTGAGAAAGCATTATCATCATTATCTCCATTTGCTATTGCTAAAGGTTTGACTAGCCTTGCCAGTGAGCCCAAATCAATAAAAAAAAAATACGTAGTGGGTCCTTGTTGGTTGAATGCTCTCGTAAAATCCAATCAGAGCTCTTATTAAAATCCTAATGACGAATCGCCTACATATTTTTGCTCAAGAACAAAAACCTTTTCTCATCCAGATCTGACAATTAGCTCACCATCTTTGTTCTAAGATTTTTCTTGGAGTGTCCATGACGATCTCTACCACAGTCAATATTATCCTGTAATTCTACGGAATAATGATTCTTCACCAGTAGACAGGCCACAAAGATGGAAACTCTCTAAAGCTAATTGTCCCCTCTTTGAGGCGCTTTGCATTTCTTATTTTCCCCAGGATGATCTAGATGAAGCAGAAGACCCGATGGAACTATTTACCACCATCTTACGAGATGTATCGTGTCAGGCGATTCGTAAAACCTCGACAAGCCCAAAATATTCAATAAACCATGGTTAAATGAAAACTGTAACACAGCACTGAAAGAACGTAATCGTGTTTTACGATTGCTTGAACATGCTCCTTCCGATGACAACATGGCCTCTTTTTCGCATTGCACGGGCCAAAGCCAGGCGGACTACTCGCCAGGCAAAGAGATCGTCATGGCAGGAGTACGTGTCAAGGATCAACAGTCGTACGTCTTCCAAATCAGTCTGGAATAGGATTCGTAGGATCAAGGGTAAAGCGGATGCAATATCTGTGAACCATCTAGAAGTAGATGGTTCAACGCTCACCACACTAACAGATATTGCTAATTCGTTAGGAAGTAGTTTTTCTTTCAATTCATCCTCAAACTTTTCCTCTGATGCTTTCCAGAGAGTCCGTCTCCGGGAAGAGAGGAAAAGGTTAAATTTTGCATCTAAAAATGAGGAATTTTAAACTCATTTAGTTTTGAGTTTTTATTTTGAGTTTTCACCCGAGGTGAAAACAGTTTTCACCCGAGGTGAAAACAGTTTTCACCCAGGTGGAAACTCATTTAGTTTTCAGGTTGTTTTTTTTGGGGAAAAATTATTTGTTATATTTCGGGGAAGGGAGGGATTGAATCTCCCAAATGTACAGGCCTAGGGTGGAACAAATATCTTATTGAGAAATTGGGATCTGGATCTGTTGGATGATTTTCTTCTCTTCTGATCTGAAATTAGAAAAAATAAAATAACTCGCCCGATGGGCGAGTAGTATAGTACCTGTTAAGTACAGATTATTTTTAGTTTGCTATGAACAAGGTTGTCATTTAAGTTCTGATTTTTTGAATATGCCACTATCATTTCTGTTTATAGACATGAGGAAATTTCTCTTGAAGACTCTTATAATGGGTTTGAACTATCTTACTTGCTTTATTACTGGTTGTATTAAATGGAACTACAAAGGGTGCTATGCCTACACTGTGGTGAATATTAAGTCCTATGGGTCTTGCTGTATTCAATGTCTCAATCCAATGGGCTTCTCTAGATTGACGGAATTTGGTAGTTTCATCTTCGGGCAAGTCGATTTCTATGCGCTCAATTGGGGTTAGGGTGAGATCGTCAAGTGAATGGTCGTCAAGATTGAAATGGTTAGATTTCGGGGAAGGGAGGGATTGAATCTCCCAAATGTACAGGCCTAGGGTGGAACAAATATCTTATTGAGAAATTGGGATCTGGATCTGTTGGATGATTTTCTTCTCTTCTGATCTGAAATTAGAAAAAATAAAATAACTCGCCCGATGGGCGAGTAGTATAGTACCTGTTAAGTACAGATTATTTTTAGTTTGCTATGAACAAGGTTGTCATTTAAGTTCTGATTTTTTGAATATGCCACTATCATTTTCTGTTTATAGACATGAGGAAATTTCTCTTGAAGACTCTTATAATGGGTTTGAACTATCTTACTTGCTTTATTACTGGTTGTATTAAATGGAACTACAAAGGGTGCTATGCCTACACTGTGGTGAATATTAAGTCCTATGGGTCTTGCTGTATTCAATGTCTCAATCCAATGGGCTTCTCTAGATTGACGGAATTTGGTAGTTTCATCTTCGGGCAAGTCGATTTCTATGCGCTCAATTGGGGTTAGGGTGAGATCGTCAAGTGAATGGTCGTCAAGATTGAAATGGTTAGAAACAGGCTTGTCTTTTTTTAATTTAATATCTGATCTGTGAGCATTAAAACGAGTGCGTAATTTGTTCTTTGTTTCCCCGATATATTGTTTGGGACATTTTTTACATGAAATTAAGTATATTACATTCGAGTTTTCACATGTTAGGTGCTCTTGGATCGGGTATCTTTTATTCGTAGAGTTACTTTGAAAATAATGCGTTTCTGATATAAAGGGACATGTTTTGCATCTGGTTGACATACATGGGGCACTCCTTAAACCTGGAGGCCCTTCGGCATAAAGTCTATTTTTAGCTGCTAACTGTGTTAATGTGGAATTTTTTATGTTTCGTAAAAATCGTTTAGAGTATCCACGCTCTTTCAGTTTTGAGAAAACAATCGTACAGGCTTGGTTGAAATCAGAAGGCCTTGTGCAAATTCGGTGAAATCGTAAAACTTGTGACTTTATAATTCCAGAAAATGTATGTTTTGGATGAAATGAGCTCTTATGCAAAAGTTGATGAGTGTCGGTTTCTTTGAAATATACTTTAATATCTAATTTATTAGTCTCCGCTATGGAATCACCTTTGAAAACAGTAGTATCGAGAAAATCTATGCTTTTGTGACTGACACTGGCTGTTAGTTTGATGGACGGGTGGTGGTTGTTGAGGATTTCAAAAAATTGCCAAAATTGTTCTATGGAGTAAGTCCAAACCATTTTGAGTTTGAATAAAAAAAAAACTCATTGGACACGTGGTTTTTCATTGGATACGTGGTTTTCTGTTTATCATAAGACTTGAAAATGAATGTTACAAAGAGAACTGTTAAGTAGTTATTGTAAATTTGAATACTCTTCCTTTATTGGAGGCCTAACAGGCATTATTTTGTGTTTTTGATAAGCACCCTTGGTATGTGGGACTACTTCTAAGAGTGTGTAAAAGCCACCCATCCCTATTTTGAACAATCAGAGAAAGTCTAACATCTTCTTTCTTATTCATAGTTTCACGTCAAATTTTCGAAATTTCTCTGGGGTGGGCCCTAAATTCTCAGCTCCCGTAAATGGGGGTGATTGATTGATTTTGAGGCAATTTGTGCTAGCCCCCCCCCCCTACCCCATTAAAAGTTCATTCCAACGCCCCATCTGAAGTCGTGCACGGCAATAATTCGTGGCTCATTATTTGGTCTGATTGTGGATTGTTCTTTTTATGATGGTTTGTATTCATACATGACAACGAGTGTTTCATAATTCAGGATTTGAATGATGTTTTAGACAGCGATGTCGATATCATTAAAGAATACTTCAACTTGGGATTTTCCTATAGTGAGATTATATAGCTTTCCTTTACTTTTATCATGGGAGAAAAATCAGTTACAGGCAATTTCAGGGAATTTTAAGTCCCTTTCCAGTGCTTGAATCATCGACAATTCGTTGGAACTCCATTTGGAGTGTAGCAGATTTTGTTTCATTCAATTGTTAAGAAACGAATTGAAAAATATCGTGCAGGAGTGGAATACACATTACATAAGAAAATCAAGAGATAACGCTCCATTGGAGGACCCGATGTTATGTCTTATTTGCCAGAACAATTTGGTGGAATAGATAGCTTAAAACCATTAAATATAGAAGAATTGGAAATTTTGCAAGAAACTTTGACTTCTAAAATACCGGATTGCAAGAATTTATACGAAGAATTGTTTACGGTTGTCATGACCGAGAATGGCATGTCTCTTCCCAAAAAATATATCGGAAGCAGATGATATGCTCGTTTATCTTCTGGATAATATTGAAAGTGCTATGCCACCTGTTTGATGATAATTTTGTAAAAGACCATACTGACTATATCCTATATTTTTGAAACTATGTATGTTGCATTATATCGATATTATCTCCGTCGAGTTCGAATTTTAATGACTTTCTAAGCACAGTTCTGGGGTTCCACTAATCGTACACATTAAATCTCGGAAGAAACCATCAAAGGTAAGGTATGAAAGCCATAATGATAATAACCTTTGTCTGTGCTTTATTGGTGCTTTTGAATCTCAAGAAATTTGACTGCTTAATCCAATTGTCATTATGGGTTTCCTACTTAATTTTGACGGTTTCCTCCAGACAAGGAAACTTAATTTTCTCTGTGCATCCGACAATGTATTAAAAGTATAAAATATAATCCAACATAATGCAGCTAAACATTAACATTTATGTATTTGTGTATCTTTGAAAGCTCAAGCTAGATAAATTATGTCTCATAAAATTATCAATTAAACAGGGATATCTGTCCCCACAAATGAAACATTTTACACACATTCATTCAGAAAGGAATGTTCACCAACAAGTTACAGGTTTTTACTAGTAGTCCGAAACTTCCTGACTCTATCGCCAGCCTCTAGCTATTTGAACAGATATGACTGGGGGAAAATCAGAAAAACTAGACACCTAAAACTTGGGATTTTCCGCACCTTCGCGAGTGCTGGGTTTTTAATCGTATTTACAAACCTCGAATCCACCAAACCTTGATTTATTAAGAAAGATGGATGTTTTTGTTGTTCAATCATACCATCATCATCTCCCTACACCACTCATGCCATGCCTGTGGTTACGTCAAAAAAATCCGACGTTAACCGGTCACGCGGGCGCGCAATTTAAAATGGCGAAAAGACTGACGCAACCACCCGCGGAGTTTTAGGTGCCTAGTTTTTCTGACTCTTCCCCAGCAATATCTGTTCAAATACCTACAGGCTGGAAATAGAGTCCGCAAGTTTCGGACTAGGTTCCAAGTTAATTAATTTTTATCAACTTAGCAATGTAAAGGGGCATAAATCAAAGATTATGAAAAGTGCAAAGATATTCTTTCTACTGCTTCAAAAGGCAATTTACGTGTTGTTGTTCAAAAGCTCACATCAATCCAAAATACTCATTTGCATAAAGCATAATCAATTTTATCGAAGATGCTATTATGATCTTTTGCATCTAGTAAGGGTAAAAGTAAGTCTGTTTATACAATTGTTAGCTGTTGGCAATATCCCATCATCATAGAAGTGTATGGTAGGATGGCGAAAATATGAAAATTATCAATTTTTGCTGTATTTAAGTACACTTATCTCTATGAATTTTTTAAGTAAGCCAAATTAAAAAATATCTACTCGTAGACAATATATTGAATATTATTTGACCTAATTTTCAAGGTCATAGATTAAGTGGGTCACACCTTCCGTAGCCGTTAAAGTGACCTAATTTTGAAAAAATCGAAATTTAAATAATTCGAAAGAAAATACGAAATTTGAAAATCGGTCTCCAAGAAAAGGTAGATAAAGATCCATTGTATCTATGTGCTAAATTTCATCAAAATCGGTCTATCAGTAGTGTCTGAATTTCGGATTTAAGAATTGTAACAAAAATTCAAAATGGCGGCCGATATGGCAGCTTGACCTAATTATTTAGGTCAAATCAATTACTATTGACAAGTTATTTCTAAAACAGTTTTCACTTTTCACCTAGCAGTTATAGACCGGAAGTTACGTAATTACGTCATTTGAGGCTAAACCGGAAGTAGAATTTTTTTTTTCACATTTTTTCAAAAATTATAATCATATCGCCTATCAACTGGTAAAGTTTCAAAATTTTACCATTTATATTAAAGGAGAAATCACGGTCTGAAATTTTTGCCGATGACCCTTGAATATTGAATTGCAAATCGTGGGTAAAATATTTAACCTAATTGCATAAAACCTATAATTGTTAGTTGACAAATACATTGAAGTTTTCAAATCTGAAAATCCGGTCAAAATCGAACTGAAAATAAACTTGCTAAAGCAAAAAAACCTCAACTTCCGGTTCTCACTTCCTGTCAGAGATAGAACTTCCGGTTTTGTTTTATTTGATAATAGAAATCATTCTAAGATCAACTGTAGATTTAGAATTTCTGCACCTTTTACCAGTTTGTCTGCAAACTCATCCAAGAATTACAAAAAAAAAAAAAAACTAGAACCGTTAGACGGTACCAAGGCAGTGCGCGTCCCTTCTATTGAATGGGTGAAACGTTGCATTTATAATATCCAATTCCATAATAACAACTAGACCTGTTTGTAACAATTGTGCTGCTTCCGAGATATTTAGAATTTGTTATATCTCCTGGCTGTCATTTAAAATAGAACGTAACCACGCCTACTCAGTATAATGACTTGTTTTGATTGGTTGCGATACTTAAACTGGAAATGTCAAAATTTGTCTTGACCAAACGATAAGAAATTAACACAATTTGACTTTTTGCCCTGTTACATTATCTTCTTAACTCTTCTTGTAACATTTATATCTGTTTAATTAGTGTGTAAAACAAAACGTCGAAAAAACAAATTTGTGGTCTAAGGGACATAACACCTTATTTGAGATTACAAATTGATCTCGGATTAAATTAACTTTCCAGATCGTTGATACTTTTAATTTGTTTCTTTATTTATTTTTCAATCTTAATTTAGGTGTAGTAGGAACATTAGATCCTGCAATTTGTGGCTCGTTGCCATGGTATAACATAGAGCCATCAAATTAACAGCGCGGCTTTACATCTTTAAGAGAGTATTTTATAGAGTTGCGTCCCTTATACCACTAGTCCTCTCAACTGTACAATTTTTTTTGCTTAAGAGAATATCATTTAAAATTCTAAAGGTTGTCATTTCCTTCCAAATATTCCATATCATACATCTCCCACAACGAGAAATGAACAATCATTCCTTTTATTTAAGATATATAATATCTTTGAATCATTTTAACTGAATTAATTTTTAATCGTAAAAAAAATCATTATCAAAATAACAATTCAAAAATCGGTTTCCATATATATTTCGGCAATAGATTCTATATACATGTACATCAAAATAACACAAATTGAATTATCTTCCGAGACCCTATTTCGATTTAAAGAAAAATACACACAGTTAGTATAGAAGAAATTACAAAATTTGCAAATTTAAAACGTGCAATTTTGATCAAAAATCAAGTGTTATACACCATTGGAAAGAATAACTAGACCTGTTTGTAACAGCTTTCGAGCTATTTAGAATTTGTTGGTCTCCTGGCTGTCATTTAAGGATAGAATGTAGATTGATTTTGCGATTATTGGGAGAGATGATTTATTCATGATTTAACACGTGACATTTGAGCTTGTTAATAGACTGGCAATCATTAAGGTTTGTGATGTAAAAATATCTGGGCTTAACCACGCCCACAAAGTCCATTGACTTGTTTTGGAAACTTCAACTGGAAATGTCAAAATTTGTGAATTGACCGTTTTATAGGAAAAATTCGCAATTTTTAAATGCCGATAAACCGAAAGTTTACATTTTGCTATAAAGCTTAATATGTCATTGGATAGAACGTATCACATATGTACAGGTATAAAGATCGCCAAAGGTCACAATATACACCTTCGAAGTTTTTATAATTTTTAATCGTAATTAAATCAAAATCAAATTAAAAATTCAAAAATCAGTTTCCATATAAATTTCGGCAATCGGTTATAGATTCTATATACATGTCCATCAAAATAACACATATTGACTGATCCTCCGAGACCCTATTTCGATTGAAAGAAAAATACACACAGTGATGTAAAATATCTGGGCTTAACCACGCCCACAAAGTCTAATGACTTGTTTTGATTGGTTCGAATACTTTAACTGGAAATGTCAAAATTTGTGTCTTGACCAAAAGATAAGAAATTAACAAAATCAGACTTTATGACCTGTTGCATTTATATCTGTTTAATTAGAGTGTAATTTTATTCTTAAACTTTTCGCAATTTTTATTTATACATATTGATTTATATATTGCTTGAAAGCTGGGAATTTGCACATTATAAATCTGTTCGAATTTTGTTTTTAAGTTAAATAGAACTAAATATAAAAAAAATATGAATGTTAAAATCGCTTATTTTCTACTAGGCGTATTTTCATCAGTTTTCGGTCTATAGCTAAAATAAAGATATTGTTAGAAAGCTGATAAAAATCACATCACAATAATGTCAATTAGAATGTTGCCAAGAGTCTTGTTCATGAGATATAACTATCTGAAGATACGAGAAATATGCAAATTACCAATTTTTGGATCCCTATTAATCCAAATGTTCTTTATTAAAATTAGAAATCAAGGTATCATATGAACCTTTAGCCAATGAAGATGATTGTGCAGAAAAATAAAGGATGCATATTAGTAAGTTAGTCCTCTTCCTTGCGGAGAATAGGCCTGCTACAGACGTTCTCCATCTCACTCTGTTATGAGCTGTTCTTTTTGCCAATCCTTCCTAGCTCTTTCAGTCTTATTCTTTTCAAGCTATGTAAAGGTCGTCCTTGTCTTCTATGCCCTTGGGGATTCCAGTCCAGTGCCTCTCGGGTGATGTTGGTTTGAGATCAAAAGGATGCATATGGTAGAGTTCAAAAGTTATGAACTTTCAAACGGAAGTCAGTTTTGAAAAACTTTGGCAGGACCTGGTCCAAAGACAAATTTGAAATTGAAAAATATGCCACTAGAGGACCTAGATAATTATCCAAATTATATTTTAAAACAAGTCTGAAAAAAATAGGATTAAAAATGGCAGACGAGTAGTATTTTTCCAATAATTTGCATATTTCAAGATGGCGATCAAACGGTTAGGAATTTGCATATACGGTATACATACAAAATGAAGATATTGATGGTACTAATTCTGTGGAATAAAAAAATTGCAAGTTTGTGCAAAAATTTAATCCGAAAATTCCGATTTCTGTGATTTTCTACATTTTTTGGTCATTTTCGGACGTTTCCGGCTAATTTCGGAAAATGTTTTATCGGAATCTTTAATGATAATTTTTTGTCTACTCATCTACCAATTTTTGTGAAAAAATAAGACGTAAATTAAAAAAAAAACACGTGCTTTTTCATAAATCACGCACAATTAATATAGAACTAAGAACAAAATTTTCAAATATTAAAAAGCGCAATTTTGATCAAAATATAAAGTGTTATACACCATTGGAAAGAATAAATTACGCGTAATAAGGACATAAAAGAAATTTTGACGTATGTAAATTAGGTCACGTGACAGAGCTTTTCGAAGTTAAAAAGTGCAATTTTCAAATGGCTGTTAAACCGGAAGTTGACATTGCACAACACAAATGAAGACATCAATGGATAGATCTCGACAAGGGCAACAACTTTTGTGCAGGTCACATGGTCACCAAAGGTCAAGGTCACGCTATATGAACGTTGGAAAATTAGGCACTGAGTGAAAAAAAAGAACCGGAAACGAAAGGTAAGCTAAATCGAAATTCAAAATTCGGCTTCCTAAAAATTTGTTAGCAATCGATTGAAGATTACATAGACATCAAAATTACAATTGTCCGATTAACCCCTAAGGCCCTATTTTTCACTTTACAAAAGTAAGTGGTTTAATGATGGCGACTGATCTGTTACTTCCGGTTCAATTTTTGTTAATTATAAAATCATTATGGGTTAATAGTAACTAATTGCAAAAAAAAAAATTCAAATATCTTTAGAATTCCGGAAGTGAAAATTCGAAGTTTAGCGACGTATGACGCCGAAACCGGAAGTGATGTCGACATTTTGAAAACAGATTTTTCTTGACAAGAAAAATGTTTATTTAACTGCAAATTTTAATTTCGATCTAATCAAAATTGCAAAAGTTAGAAAAAGTGTTAAATTTTAAAATTTAAAAGTCAGCAACAAAAGTAAAAATTTCAAAATTTTTAAGCTGCTATTATGTAAATCTAAGTAATAAGTAGTAAATAAAAAAAGTCCGAAGCAGATTGGATAAAAAAACGAGCCGTGAGTTAGTAAACAAAAATAAAATTTGTGACGTTCTACGTCATTTCCGGTAGAACAAAAATGCGTCATTTTACATTTAAACAACAACGAGCACTAGATTACGTTACAATATCACGCCAGATTGTGTAAGACATTTGCAGTTATGGCTGGGGAGCGTGACCAGAAAGAGACAAAAAAAAAAAAAAATAGTCATTTCGAAAACAAAGCAGTGCGTTCGAAGAACGCACTGCAAAAAAATAAAATAATCCGAACGATTACAATACGTTTTCGCCAAAGTCGAAATACGTAACTAGAATTGCTTACAATTATGAACGTATTTCGAGAGCCTTAAAATATTATGTAGGCTAAATTTGCAATGACCTACATCTAGACAATATATTGAATATCATTTTGAAAACCTTTTGGGTTTTCCCTAACGGTTAAAAATGGCGAAAATATGAAAATTATCAATTTTTGCTGTATTTAAGTACACTTATCTCTATGAATTTTTTAAGTAAGCCAAATAAAAAAATACCTACTCGTAGACAATATATTGAATATTATTTGACTTAGTTTTCAAGGTCATAGATTAAGTGGGTCACACCTTCCGTAGCCGTTAAAATGACCTAATTTTGAAAAAATCGAAATTTGAATAATTCGAACAAAAATACGAAATTTAAAAATCGGCCTCCAAGAAAAGGTAGATAATGATCCATTGTATCTCTGTGCTAAATTTCATCAAAATCGATCTATCAGTAGTGTCTGAATTTCGGATTTAAGAATTGTAACGAAAATTCAAAATGGCGGCCGATATGGCAGCTTGACCTAATTATTTAGGTCAAATCAATTACTATTGACAAGTTATTTATAAAACAGTTTTCACTTTTCATCTAGCAGTTATAGACCGAAAGTTACGTAATTACGTCATTTGAGGCTAAACCGGAAGTAGATTTTTTTTTTCACATTTTTTCAAAAATTATAATTATATCGCCTATCAACTGGTAAAGTTTCAAAATTTTACCATTTATATTAAAGGAGAAAT
>CM060202.1:2559916-2577389 GCA_030562195.1 Nipponacmea schrenckii | reverse complement strand
AACCCACAAATCCTAAGAAACTCCTCAACTCCTCTTGGTTGTTAGGAACTGGCCAAGATGCAACCTTGTCAGTTTTCTTAGGATCGGTTTTCACTCCCTCAGATGACACAATATGACCTAGATATCTGACCTCTTCTTTGAAAAACTCGCATTTCTTAGGAGATAATTTGATCCCATTATCAGATAACCTTTTAAATACCTTTGATAATCTTTCGAGATGTTCTTCATAGGTCTTGCTAAAAATAATCAGATCATCAATAAAAATGGCACAAATCTTCCAATTCAAATCTCCTAAACAATCTTCCATAACACGTTGATAAGTCGCAGGAGCATTTGTCAGACCAAAAGGCATCCGATTGTAGTGGTAAAATCCTAGAGGTCCAACTGTAAAGGCAGTTTTATCCTTGTCGCTCTCATCAATACTAATCTGATGATACCCAGACTTCATGTCAACCACTGAGAAATACTTGCATCCTACTAAATTGTCTAATAATTCTTACTGTAATTATCATGAGCCTTCAGATTACACCTGATGAAGGTCAGTTCATGACCGAAATTGCAATTGTGTTTTTGAGGAGTTTATTTCATTTTTTGTTATTTCTATTTGTTGTAAGTTTTTCGTTTTTTCATATTTTTGTTTTGCACAAATAAATATTATTTGTGTACCTCGCTTTATTACGCCACAATTTACCCCTTCCTTCCGAATCGTTAGCATACGTATTATTATTATTCTTGTTACTTTGTTATCATGAGCAACTATGGCAACTATTATTCGTCTCACCCCAACTATTGGCAGCAAAATCTTTACCACTCCCGTCCGCATAATCCACGTTCGTACAACTCGCGTCCGTATAATAACCCCTATGCTTGGCAAGAGCAGATCCCACGCCAAAAACCCTACTACCCTAACAATAGAGGCCAGTATCACAGGATGGAAAGGCATTTGCATCATGGACAGAACAATAGACAGAGCAATAGACATGGCAATAGACAGAACAATAGATCACAGTTTAATCACCACAGAAATAGACAGGGTCAAAATTTCCGCAGAAACCATCAACAGAACCACAATAGAACCAACAACCAACAATTTAGGCTTTCAGAAACATCTGCCGCTTCGATCAGAATGTTCTACCAACTTCTGCAATGTCTTCACCATATCAATGCGGTATCAAAACAATTGGATGGTTCTTTAAGCCTTGGCCTTTCGAAAAAGGTCTCTCATCTGAATGAGTTCATTCAACCTGCTCTAAAAAATCCCATCATTTCTTCGGCTATTGAAAAAATTAATCAAACTTGGGCAACAAGTATTCTTTCGGCTCTCAAAAATCATTATAATTCTATGGTAAAAACTAAATTGGACTTGATAAAATCACATTCTTTCACGGACATACAAATTGAGTCTTTTTCATCTGAAGCTTTAAATTGGGCTAGGAAAGTTTATAAATCTCGTTTACAACAAACTGTAGTCGAACAGTTCAAATCACTTTTGGCAGATATTAAAAATACGGCTTCAGATACACTTGAGGATATGGATGTAGGCAATGTAGAGTTGGTAGAAGTATCTCTTCCTCCAACTACCAAACCAACCTCTACCAATAACCGATTCAATTTCATTCCACAATCTACCGGGAAACCAAAACGTAACAGATCGTATTCTCCGACAAGTTTTCCATCCTCTTTTGAAACTCCTTCAAAGCGAAAACATCTCTCAAGCAGAAGATCTTCTTTACCGAATTCACCTACAGACCAACCTACTAGTTTGCTTTCCTCTTCAAATGTTGTCAACATAAATATACCATCTTCTTCGGCATCTACTTCATCATCACCTCACCGATCTCTCCCAATTGCACCGTTTTCTTCTTCATCATCTTCGTCTTCATCACCGTGCAGGTCTCTTACGAATGCACCGTCTTCCTCTGCAACGTCTTCTTCTGCAACCTCTTCTTCTACAACCTCCTCGTCATCTTCTTCTACATCACCTCGCAGATCTCTTACCTTTGACAAAACACTCACCCCATCTTCTTCGCCATCAACTTCTTCTCCTGTCATCAACCAGCCAGTATTATCTAGATCCTCTACTAAACCACACGTTCATACCCGACAGAGTGATAAATCTAAATTCAATCTACCAAAACCTACAAAACCTATTCTTATCATTGGATCGTCAAACTTGGGCCGTATCCCAGAAGGCACATCAGAAACCCAAATAGAAAGCTTTCCAGGAGCAAGAATTTGTCATTTAAAGTCTGTCCTCACTAAAGCAGAAACCAGTGAAGTACCAAATAAAGTTATAGTACATGTAGGATTAAATGATAAACAAGAAGATGGTAATTTTATTCACATCCAAATGTTAGAACTGCTGTCGATTGTCCGTAACAAGTTTCCAAAAGCCTCCCTGTATGTCACACCAATACCAATTTCCTCATCTTTAAAACGAGCATGTCCTGGAGCTTTCAAGAACCTATCAAAATTTAATGAACTGATCACAGCAAAACCGGCAACCAATACCACTACCATTCCAGAATACCACGGATTCATCAAAGTTCAGAACGACAATATCCATTGGACAGAGATGACAGCCAAGACTATATTTTCTCACTGGATGGCCCATTTAAACTAGATGCGGGGGGTGGACCGAAATTGGATAAAACAGTAGTTAATCTGAGCTCAAGATCATTATCTGTAATGGAAGAAAGTCTATTGGACAAAGGCCTTAAATTCATACCCACGGCAGTGCCTTCATCGATTGACAAAATTTTAGATGCCACTTGCAAATTCGAACGATTAATAAAATTGGCCTATTTTTACAGAAAAACCCTCGGTAGAGGTACCCGGAAGAAATTTGTGGAAAAATCTGAGTGGACTCCACCAGATGCCCTAATACATACCGATATTTTAGAAATTTGCGATAACATACGATTTGAAACCTCTCTCTTACCATTGGTAAAAGTAAATAGTAACCTAACGCGCGCTGAAAGGACCATTTTAACCAACCTAAAGAATGATAAAAGTATCATCATACGGAAAAGTGATAAAGGAAGCTCGTGTGTCATTTTAAACCGCGAAGATTATATCAAAGAAGTTGAAAATCAATTAAACAAACGCGAACATTACCAAATTTTAGATGCTCCGATTTTTAGAGAAACCGGCAGTATGATCAATGACATTTTAAAGAAATTATTGAATGACAAAATTATTTCAGATAAACAATACGATTACCTTTCGGCAAATTCCACGGCACGTCAACGGCATATTTATACACTCCCGAAGATACATAAGAACCCGGAAACAGAATGGTTTTTACCAAACATTGTACCTAAGGGTCGACCAATTATTTCAGACTGCTCCAGCGAATCTTATCGAGTTTCGGAATACATAGACCATTTTTTGTTACCTTTAGCGTGCCAACACCCATCTTATCTAAAAGACACATCCGATTTCGTTGCAAAAATAAAGAATTTAGAAATCCCGGAAAATGCTTTCTTCATATCAATGGACGTTAGTAGCATGTATACCAATATTGACAACAAAGCCGGTTTGAACGCTGTAAAAAAATGCTTTGAGAGAACTCCCGATCCAAAACGACCTGATTCTGAAATTCTTCAATTACTCGAAATTTGTTTAAAACGGAATGATTTTTATTTTAACGGTAAGGTTTATCTTCAGACTTCAGGAACAGCAATGGGTAAGCGATTTGCCCCAAGTTATGCCAATATTTTCATGGCAGAATGGGAACGTGAAATTGAATTGATCTCTCCTTTTAAACCACTTTTCTACGGACGCTTTTTAGATGACATATTTTTAATTTGGCAACACACTATCCAGGAATTCTGGCAATACTTCGAAATTTTAAATAGCCATCACCCATCAATCAAATTAACAGCAAATATAAGTGATAATAGCATGGACTTTCTCGACACAACAGTATTCAAAGGACCGGATTTTAATGAAACTAGGAAGGCTGATATCAAAGTATTTTTCAAACCTACCGATACCCACCAACTTTTATTGAAAAGATCTTTTCATCCTAAGCATACATTTTCAGGCATAATAAAATCGCAAGTTCTACGGTTCCGTAGAATTTGCACCAGAACAGAGGATTTTGATGATGCGTGCCAATTAGTCTTTAAGAAATTGCGAGAGCGGGGATATTCAAAACGATATCTCCGCAGCATTAAAAGCAAAACTCTTTCAGAAATTGAGAACCGGAATACAATCCTCGTTCCGTTAAACTCTAATCAATCTTTCGGATCACGGCCGTGCAGATCTACAAGATGTAGAACCTGCGAGCATATTTTAACAACCAATTCCTTCTCTAATAAACATAACGGTAAACAATTCGCGATTAACGGCTTACTTTCTTGTACCACTACTAATATTATTTACCTAATTTCATGCGACAAATGCCATTTACAGTACGTAGGCGAAACTCAAAACTCTTTGAGAGAAAGAATTAACGGTCATCGGTTCGACATCTCCCATCACCTGGATAAACCTATTGGGAACCATTTCAATTCCGTCAACCATTCCTTAGCAGATATGAAAGTGACACCCATTGAAAAAGTCATCACAGAAGAAGACACCAACCCTAAGAGTACAAGACTATACAGGGAGAGCTTTTGGATGAATCAACTAAAAACCATTTCACCCTCTGGATTAAATATACAGTTTGATTCTCAAATAATCCCATTTGTTGCTCCATTCAATAACATTTCTTGCCAAGCATCCCGAATCATCAAAAGATACTATACCGAATTACAAAATAAATTTCCCACTGTTTTTTACAAAAAATTAGTCATAGCATATTCAAAAAATAAAAATCTACAAGATATACTTGTTCGTGGTAGACTTGACTCTATCGATAATGTAGAATGATCCCACAGAACTTAATGTTCTCATTTTATCAACTATCATTGTACTTTATAATATATAACAGTATGAACGACTTTATTTTCTATAGTTGTAGCCATTAATAAATTTTCTTCGTTATTCCAGAAATTTGAAGCTGTCCTTTTTGATCCTGTACTTTCAATTAAAAATTTTTTAATAATGTTTCAAGTATTTCCCTAATGTAAATAATAGTTTTATGAATTTCTTTATTAGGTCCAAGAAGTTTTATATGATAACGTTATGATTTTGTTTTACTTAATTCATTACACATAACCACACAATTATTGTAAACATAACTTTAACCCTGTGCCAGTGCCTTATATTGAATAGTAACCTAATCTCAATGCGTGGAAGTGCATAAGCATCTCTTACAGTCCTAGAATTAAGCATTCTATAATCCACACACATGCGTAGAGAGTTGTCTTTCTTTCTAGCCAATACAATAGTTGATGTGATGCATACGGACTGTGGCTTCTCTCTATAATACCTGCATCTAACAGATCTTCAAGATGATGCTTCACCTCATCATACATAGCTGGTGGAATTCTTCTATGTGGTTGTTTAAATGGTATATTATCTGTTAGCAAGATCTTATGCTTTACCATACTTATACTCCCAATATCCTTGTCATGTTGAGAAAAGATATGTTTCCAGCTCCACAAAAACTTCTTTAACTCGACCACTTGATCCTTAGAAATTGCTGAAGTGGCAAAATCTATTTCGTCCAAGAAAGTTTTTGAAGGTTCCTCTGATGACGGTATCAAGCTGTTAACAGATGTCTTTCTCACAATCTCTGCTGGATGTAACTCGCATAGTACACTGTGTGGAAAAATCCTAACAGGGGATAAAGTTAAATTAGATAATCTAACAACAACTGTCTTTTCATCACCTGGGCTTACGTTGATCAGAGTCGGAGTAACTTCAATCGAAGCCGTCATGACTGAGTCCTCCGACCTCTGAAACAACACCCTTTGCCTGGAAGGCACAGACAAGTTGCTAACCCTACCCTCTATACACATGGATTTATTACTTCCTATAACTATAGGCTTCTCCTCCACACAGCGTACTATCCCCACCTTAGAACAAAGTTGTTTCTCCTGAAGGTGCATACACTCAAAAGTAAACTTCCACATATCAGGCACCTCTACCCTGTTTGACTTATCAGCGAAAAGCTGACATAGTGGCTTCAAGACATTAGTCCCTATCAGAACTGGAGTAGCCCTGTGAAAGGCTGTGTCTGGAACCACTAAAAACAAACAGTCAAATCCCTCAGAATTTAAACTAGGAATTCTGATTTTAACTGGGATACAACCAATATATGGCAAAGACTCACCACCAGCACTCTCAATAACTATAAGCTGGTCTAAAGGTGTGATCTTACAATCAGTACTTTCCAAATAGTCTATTTACTAACGGTGGAAATTGTTGACCCAGTGTCCAACAATCCTGAACAGATGTTACCATTAATGTCAACCACTGTTGTGTTACTATGTCCAATGACATCTTGTGAATTGACATTAACCACTTCATTTGACATATCTTGCTGCACTTTGCATCTCTTAGCAATATGTCCAGATTGACCGCATTTAAAGCAAATACGTTTACAATCGGATGCATGCAAAAGTTGTTTCTTAAAAGTCTTACAGCCATCTGTCCTATCATGTTGCATGACATGGATAGTGGGAGATAAATTTAAACTATTCCTTTCTTCTCTAATCTGAACAATGGTTCTTCTGAGATTATGTACAAGAGATGTAAGACTATGAACCATGGAGTACAGATCTTCCTCAGATTCAGTTTTCCTAGATGATAATGGAACAGTTGGATTGTCATTTTCAATTCGTCTAACCTCTAACAACAGAGAATCAAAGTCAGTTATCCTGTCATATTTATGAGCTGATCTATCTTTTAAATCCTGGCGTAAACCACTCCAAAATTTCTGACGCAATTTCCTGTTAAACTCATTATCAGTAACCTCACCCTCCGATCTTGCTCTATCCAAAAGATCTTCCAATCTACATGCCCATTGCGAAACAGATTCATCCTGATGTTGGGTAGCAGAATAAAAATCAGCAAGAAGTTGTTGACCTTGCTCAATTCTCCCAAACCTAGTTTCAAGTCTATCTAAAATATCCTTGGTCGAAGATGAATGTCCAAGTCTAACCGCAACATGTGCTGCTTCACCTTTCAACGAATGAAAAACTGCCAACTTAACAGATGCTGGATCTAACTGATCATTGTTGATTAATGATGTCACTTCAAATTTCCAAAGGTTAAAAGATGTATCAACTGACGAACTGTCGCCACAAAAAGTTGAAACTTTTGGGACTGGTGGTAAAATTCTCACAGAAGGCGTATGTACAAATACATCATTATTATTAGTTGACTCTGAATCCATGAAAACTGAATCATCCATGTTAAATAAATGAAAAAAAAAAAAAAAAAAAAACAAACAAAACTAAACACTGAAAAATATACACTGACACACAGTTTATGCTATGTATACAAAACTACAAAACATATACACTGAAACAATTTGACTATATGCTGTACTAAAGACTTTAAGTCAATTGAAATTATTAAATACAATGTACAGAATGAACATTAATAATGCTTACCCTAAAAGGGGTTTAAACAATAATCAACGTTAAGGTGAAATACCTTACCACCAAGGTTATAAAAGGGAAATCTGTAAATAAAATAAGGTATGAATGCATGAGAATGCTATGTAAGAGAATTATATTAATATGTAAGAATTATGTGAAAGAATTGGCTGCAGAAATATAGAAAATTTGAGATTAGCCCAGAATTCAAAATGGCCGACAGCTTGGTTACCAAGATAAACAAATATAGAAATATTATAACTAAAACATACCAATAATGAAAACTATCCTAGTATGTATCCAAGAAATATGTACACTGGAAAAGTGTACACAAACACTAAACTACATAAATATTAAACTAAATTGAAGAAAATTCAATTTAAACCATATGCAATCAAAATGACATCCAACTGGTGTAAAACACTAAAACAGAATGACTATACAGGTTTATAGTAAACAACTCAGATAGTCATTAGAAATGTTCACCAAGAACACAGGAGAAGAGATTAGATTTAAAAGAACTCAGAAACAGAAAAGAGATAGTAAAGGATAGAAAAGAAAAGGAAGTGAAGTGTAATTAGTTAACACTGTGAACTGAAATAAATTTGTTACAATAAAGATCTATTTAATTACACCCTTCAACAATACGAAAAGATGATGATGATTATACAAAAAGATGCTTATACTGCAAAAAGATGATGCATATAATACAAAAAGATGATAACCGAAAAAGATGATAATACGAAAAGATGATGCTGATAATACAAAAAGATGCTGATACTGCAAAAATACTAACAGAAGGCAGTTACGGCGTTCCATATAGTTCCCTGTCGGCTGTGGGCCTAGCCTACTACTGACACTGACTGAGTGTTGACTCATGTTCGCTCTAGTCTTGTATTCACCCAAAATCGCTTCTACAAATCATTTATAGAAGTTGGCACCGCTGGTAGGTGATAGCCTCTGAAAATTTCATCTAAATCCCTTTTAGTAGCAAAAAGCTTTCAAATCTTCCCCAATTTTGACAACTCACAAAGACGCCATTATTCATGTCGACGCCTGACTTCAAACAAACGGTTTGTTTTCATTTTGTGACCTTGGCCGTTATACAATACCAAATCGGAATCATGACAACTCGGACCAAAGACAACTCGGACTAGGCCTAGGCCTACTAAAAAATGTTTATGCTTATTTGTTTAAAATAACATGTCTTTCCAAAATGGACATCCTAACACGCCAGGACATCTCAAACTGTGTCGGTCACAGTTTGAAATGTCCGCGACTAGTGCGCATGTGCCATTGGACATTTCAAACTGCTGGACATCTCAAACTGTCACACCGGATCAACGCCTTATTTAGCTTTCTTGGATCAAGGCAGGGTCGTAGGTCTTTGTCTTTCTTTATCTGTATAATCGGACTGTGGACCCATTCAGTCATTTCGGGACAGGCTCGGATTATCCCTTGAGCCTCCATCTTATCAAACTTTTTCTTCAGGGCTGGCTGTATACTGGCACTGATTGGCACTGCACGTAGGGCTAGCTGTACCGGTTGTGCATAAGGTAGAAGTTTAAATCGACCTCACCTTTAAATTCTCCAATTGTTCCATCCAATGCGTCAGGGAACAGCTGTTTGAGATCTTTAAAATAGGTCTCCCGTCTTTTTGCTAGCGGTAGATGTTCTTTCCACATTTGTTTTAGAGGCTCATAGTCCAACTCAGACTCGTCCATGATGTGTACTGCGTTAATATGAGCTGTGACATTTCGCATCTTACACGCATCTGCCATTGCTACCAAGTTAAATCTCTGACAGAAGTCCAGCCCAAGGTTGAGTTCAGATCCATGGTCTGTAATTATGATATCGATTTCGTCTGTGATGTTGTTGCATGTAACTTTGACGGTGATTTTCCCATGTGCTTTCAGGTTTGCACCTGTTACACCTCTAAGCTTCACGCGGCTTGGATCAATGTTGCTTACGTCAATTTTAGTCAGTATTTGCGGCATACATGTCTCCATCCCCCTTGTGTCGACCTTTCCATTTAAGGTTGTTTGTTTTCTTGTGTGAAACGTAACAGCAGCTAGAGCTTCTCACACAGTACTATTTACTGCACTAATTGGACTCTGCACGTATGGATAAAAATTTTCGAAATCATCAGCACTGTAGTCTGATTCTGTTTCAGCTTTTACTGCACAAGCCATCCTTTGTTTTTGAGCTTTACGTTTGGTGATACAAGCTTTTTCCCAGTGACCCATTCTGCGACAGTATGAACATTTTGATTCCCTTGCTGGACATTCCTTCTTGTTGTGGAAAGACCCGGCACACCATTTACAGTTTCCATCATTGTTACTCGATGTGGTTTCTGATTTGTCTGGCCTTCTGTACTTCTGTCTAGCTCCACGATGTTGCGAACGTTTTGACGGATCATGTGAATAAGCTGCTTCAACTTGAACCTCACTGAATCTTTTCATTGGTACGTCTATTGCTTCATATTGACGGAGGATATCAAGACATTTTCTGACTTTAATATCTTCTTTCTTTTTCATTAATTTTCTTTTGCAGTCGATATTTGTGCACTGGTGAATGAATTTATCAACAATGAGAAAGTTAGTTTCGACATGAAATTTTGCCAGTTTGTGGAGTTCAATGATCCTGCTATAAAATGGTGTGGTATTTTCTGAAGGCTTTTGTTTTATATTGTGAAAGTCTTCACGAGGTCTGTAAGCGTACGCATGCTGTATTATGGTTGATAAATAACAAGGTTGAATTTCGTCTATAGACCTGTCGTACTAAGTTGTAGATCGTGTTGAGTTGATTGATAAATTGACCAAATCTACCGTGTCCTTTTTCATTCAGGTTCAATTTCTATATTGGAAATTCTTCCTGGTAGATTTTAAGTACATGCAGGGGCGCAGATCGCGCTGGGGACACCGGGACCGGTCCCCACCACTGAAAAAAGTAGAAGGGACACAATATGGTTGGTCCCAACCACTTTTTGTGACTAATAATTATTATTGAAATGCATAAATATGCGCTCAAACATGGTTACGAGACGCATGGGCAATGTAAATTTTATCACTGACACTCAGACTGCTCACGTCTAGACAGGTGGTCTGGATGATGGAGGCTAGGATTAGTGGCTGGATCAATGACGTCTATTATATTCCTCGTATTAGATGATAACTAATTTATTGAATTTACGAATTCGTTTCCGGTGATTAAGTTATTTCTTTGTTGATCTTTACGTCATTACGTTAGGTCTTTATAAAGATGGTCCCCACCAACTTTATCAATGGATCTGCGCCCCTGAGTACATGTACAACCTGTATACCAAGAACTCCTTTTCTAAAGATCTTCGGTCGGGGTCACCATGAACAAGTTTTAATCATACTATTTTTTTTGAGAAGTAAAAATAGCGGGAAAAACTTATAAGGTAAACAACAGGAAACAGGAAGTTTAGGACAGTTCTATAAATAGCCAAACTAGCAGACAACAAATTCGAACACCTTGTATTTTTCTATGTTAATAAATATTTGTGCGCATTAACATTATTGGTCTTGTAGGACCCTGAACGCATTACACCGATAAAGCTGTCGGTTTGAACATAGCTCCACAAAAAGCTGCATTCCTCCTTTCAATAATAGGTAAGTTGTCTTTAAGTGTTGTAAATCAATATTTTAACCAAGTCTACTTGGTAGATTTTATTTTAACTCAACCAACAATATTAACCTCACCCTCCGATCTTGCTCTATCCAAAAGATCTTCCAATCTACATGCCCATTGCGAAACAGATTCATCCTGATGTTGGGTAGCAGAATAAAAATCAGCAAGAAGTTGTTGACCTTGCTCAATTCTCCCAAACCTAGTTTCAAGTCTATCTAAAATATCCTTGGTCGAAGATGAATGTCCAAGTCTAACCGCAACATGTGCTGCTTCACCTTTCAACGAATGAAAAACTGCCAACTTAACAGATGCTGGATCTAACTGATCATTGTTGATTAATGATGTCACTTCAAATTTCCAAAGGTTAAAAGATGTATCAACTGACGAACTGTCGCCACAAAAAGTTGAAACTTTTGGGACTGGTGGTAAAATTCTCACAGAAGGCGTATGTACAAATACATCATTATTATTAGTTGACTCTGAATCCATGAAAACTGAATCATCCATGTTAAATAAATAAAAAAAAAAAAAAAAAAAAAACAAAAAAAACTAAACACTGAAAAATATACACTGACACACAGTTTATGCTATGTATACAAAACTACAAAACATATACACTGAAACAATTTGACTATATGCTGTACTAAAGACTTTAAGTCAATTGAAATTATTAAATACAATGTACAGAATGAACATTAATAATGCTTACCCTAAAAGGGGTTTAAACAATAATCAACGTTAAGGTGAAATACCTTACCACCAAGGTTATAAAAGGGAAATCTGTAAATAAAATAAGGTATGAATGCATGAGAATGCTATGTAAGAGAATTATATTAATATGTAAGAATTATGTGAAAGAATTGGCTGCAGAAATATAGAAAATTTGAGATTAGCCCAGAATTCAAAATGGCCGACAGCTTGGTTACCAAGATAAACAAATATAGAAATATTATAACTAAAACATACCAATAATGAAAACTATCCTAGTATGTATCCAAGAAATATGTACACTGGAAAAGTGTACACAAACACTAAACTACATAAATATTAAACTAAATTGAAGAAAATTCAATTTAAACCATATGCAATCAAAATGACATCCAACTGGTGTAAAACACTAAAACAGAATGACTATACAGGTTTATAGTAAACAACTCAGATAGTCATTAGAAATGTTCACCAAGAACACAGGAGAAGAGATTAGATTTAAAAGAACTCAGAAACAGAAAAGAGATAGTAAAGGATAGAAAAGAAAAGGAAGTGAAGTGTAATTAGTTAACACTGTGAACTGAAATAAATTTGTTACAATAAAGATCTATTTAATTACACCCTTCAACAATACGAAAAGATGATGATGATTATACAAAAAGATGCTTATACTGCAAAAAGATGATGCATATAATACAAAAAGATGATAACCGAAAAAGATGATAATACGAAAAGATGATGCTGATAATACAAAAAGATGCTGATACTGCAAAAATACTAACAGAAGGCAGTTACGGCGTTCCATATAGTTCCCTGTCGGCTGTGGGCCTAGCCTACTACTGACACTGACTGAGTGTTGACTCATGTTCGCTCTAGTCTTGTATTCACCCAAAATCGCTTCTACAAATCATTTATAGAAGTTGGCACCGCTGGTAGGTGATAGCCTCTGAAAATTTCATCTAAATCCCTTTTAGTAGCAAAAAGCTTTCAAATCTTCCCCAATTTTGACAACTCACAAAGACGCCATTATTCATGTCGACGCCTGACTTCAAACAAACGGTTTGTTTTCATTTTGTGACCTTGGCCGTTATACAATACCAAATCGGAATCATGACAACTCGGACCAAAGACAACTCGGACTAGGCCTAGGCCTACTAAAAAATGTTTATGCTTATTTGTTTAAAATAACATGTCTTTCCAAAATGGACATCCTAACACGCCAGGACATCTCAAACTGTGTCGGTCACAGTTTGAAATGTCCGCGACTAGTGCGCATGTGCCATTGGACATTTCAAACTGCTGGACATCTCAAACTGTCACACCGGATCAACGCCTTATTTAGCTTTCTTGGATCAAGGCAGGGTCGTAGGTCTTTGTCTTTCTTTATCTGTATAATCGGACTGTGGACCCATTCAGTCATTTCGGGACAGGCTCGGATTATCCCTTGAGCCTCCATCTTATCAAACTTTTTCTTCAGGGCTGGCTGTATACTGGCACTGATTGGCACTGCACGTAGGGCTAGCTGTACCGGTTGTGCATAAGGTAGAAGTTTAAATCGACCTCACCTTTAAATTCTCCAATTGTTCCATCCAATGCGTCAGGGAACAGCTGTTTGAGATCTTTAAAATAGGTCTCCCGTCTTTTTGCTAGCGGTAGATGTTCTTTCCACATTTGTTTTAGAGGCTCATAGTCCAACTCAGACTCGTCCATGATGTGTACTGCGTTAATATGAGCTGTGACATTTCGCATCTTACACGCATCTGCCATTGCTACCAAGTTAAATCTCTGACAGAAGTCCAGCCCAAGGTTGAGTTCAGATCCATGGTCTGTAATTATGATATCGATTTCGTCTGTGATGTTGTTGCATGTAACTTTGACGGTGATTTTCCCATGTGCTTTCAGGTTTGCACCTGTTACACCTCTAAGCTTCACGCGGCTTGGATCAATGTTGCTTACGTCAATTTTAGTCAGTATTTGCGGCATACATGTCTCCATCCCCCTTGTGTCGACCTTTCCATTTAAGGTTGTTTGTTTTCTTGTGTGAAACGTAACAGCAGCTAGAGCTTCTCACACAGTACTATTTACTGCACTAATTGGACTCTGCACGTATGGATAAAAATTTTCGAAATCATCAGCACTGTAGTCTGATTCTGTTTCAGCTTTTACTGCACAAGCCATCCTTTGTTTTTGAGCTTTACGTTTGGTGATACAAGCTTTTTCCCAGTGACCCATTCTGCGACAGTATGAACATTTTGATTCCCTTGCTGGACATTCCTTCTTGTTGTGGAAAGACCCGGCACACCATTTACAGTTTCCATCATTGTTACTCGATGTGGTTTCTGATTTGTCTGGCCTTCTGTACTTCTGTCTAGCTCCACGATGTTGCGAACGTTTTGACGGATCATGTGAATAAGCTGCTTCAACTTGAACCTCACTGAATCTTTTCATTGGTACGTCTATTGCTTCATATTGACGGAGGATATCAAGACATTTTCTGACTTTAATATCTTCTTTCTTTTTCATTAATTTTCTTTTGCAGTCGATATTTGTGCACTGGTGAATGAATTTATCAACAATGAGAAAGTTAGTTTCGACATGAAATTTTGCCAGTTTGTGGAGTTCAATGATCCTGCTATAAAATGGTGTGGTATTTTTTTGAAGGCTTTTGTTTTATATTGTGAAAGTCTTCACGAGGTCTGTAAGCGTACGCATGCTGTATTATGGTTGATAAATAACAAGGTTGAATTTCGTCTATAGACCTGTCGTACTAA
The DNA here is from genome assembly GCA_030562195.1 of Nipponacmea schrenckii. Lineage (NCBI taxonomy): Eukaryota > Metazoa > Mollusca > Gastropoda > Lottiidae > Nipponacmea > Nipponacmea schrenckii. The sequence goes on along the minus strand of CM060202.1, from coordinate 2,562,760 downwards.
GTTGTAGATCGTGTTGAGTTGATTGATAAATTGACCAAATCTACCGTGTCCTTTTTCATTCAGGTTCAATTTCTATATTGGAAATTCTTCCTGGTAGATTTTAAGTACATGCAGGGGCGCAGATCGCGCTGGGGACACCGGGACCGGTCCCCACCACTGAAAAAAGTAGAAGGGACACAATATGGTTGGTCCCAACCACTTTTTGTGACTAATAATTATTATTGAAATGCATAAATATGCGCTCAAACATGGTTACGAGACGCAAGGGCAATGTAAATTTTATCACTGACACTCAGACTGCTCACGTCTAGACAGGTGGTCTGGATGATGGAGGCTAGGATTAGTGGCTGGATCAATGACGTCTATTATATTCCTCGTATTAGATGATAACTAATTTATTGAATTTACGAATTCGTTTCCGGTGATTAAGTTATTTCTTTGTTGATCTTTACGTCATTACGTTAGGTCTTTATAAAGATGGTCCCCCCCCAACTTTATCAATGGATCTGCGCCCCTGAGTACATGTACAACCTGTATACCAAGAACTCCTTTTCTAAAGATCTTCGGTCGGGGTCACCATGAACAAGTTTTAATCATACTATTTTTTTTGAGAAGTAAAAATAGCGGGAAAAACTTATAAGGTAAACAACAGGAAACAGGAAGTTTAGGACAGTTCTATAAATAGCCAAACTAGCAGACAACAAATTCGAACACCTTGTATTTTTCTATGTTAATAAATATTTGTGCGCATTAACATTATTGGTCTTGTAGGACCCTGAACGCATTACACCGATAAAGCTGTCGGTTTGAACATAGCTCCACAAAAAGCTGCATTCCTCCTTTCAATAATAGGTAAGTTGTCTTTAAGTGTTGTAAATCAATATTTTAACCAAGTCTACTTGGTAGATTTTATTTTAACTCAACCAACAATATTAGTACACTAACTAAAATCATCATATTCGAAAACTGTTTTAAAAATAGATATTTCCCCTGATCTTCGAAATGTGTTCGGCTAATTTGGCACAGTTCCTGCCGGACTTGGAACAAAAAATGGTTTTCTATTGTACTAAAAATTTGGAATACGTTCATTTTAAGAACCTTGGGTGTTGGGGCAAGCTTCAATTTATAATGGATTATTTGTGTTGATAGCGTTCGGGGTAGGAGAACCACCAGTCAAATTAAAGTAATCCCGAAAAACACTTCAGAACTGATTTGGCGGTATCAAGGGATTATAAGTTGCTTAGAATTGAGCTGAGTAGAACAAAAGAACCCTGTTACGTTATGACAGATCAATTGCGAGGTATATCACCCTCCACAAGTTTCAAATGTGACTGGCAGATCGAGAATTTTATTAAATTTTTAAATTTAGTATTTGCTTTATTAGCTTTATGAGCTTATATAAGAAATTAATTAATTATATAAATCCAATGTCTGTCTAATGAAGAGAATGGCTAGAATTATTTAGGTCTATGTTTCTCATCCAGACTTATCTGGTCGAAATGTCTGTGTGACCTTGCAGCCAAAGCTTGAAAGACCCCATTTCAATTCAAGCCTTAATTTGTAAAACTGGACATCCAGCCATTTATATTATGTTTAAAATTTTTGATGCAATAATCAAACCAATATTAACATAATATGGAACCCAAGTGTGGGGCTCACAGTTCAGACCCGAAATTAAAAATTACACACTAGCTTTTGCAAATTAACCTTGGGCACTCCCATATCCAGTACAGATTCTGTGTATTTAGTACTGGTGTAAGCTAGTAAATATGCCTCTATCAAGAAATCCCAAGCAAGTATACAGCATGCTATAGTAGCATGATTCCACAGGTCGAACTAACTGGGCAACTCAAATAAGATTACTTCTGTTCTCTCTAGGCTTTGATTTTCTCTGGTATTGTGAAACCGTAGGCCAGATAAAAACATTTGTGTCGTCTAAAAGACATTAATTTATGTAATTGTCTGATAAGCTGTTTGAAAGTAATAGCCTAACCCACTACAAACACTTCAAGCTTAGTACATGTATTAGTCTGGAATCTTACTTGACGTCTAACATAACTTTTCATCAGAAACATGTTATCTTCAGCTAAGAACCAGGAAACAATGTAAAGATTCTAAATATATATTGTGTGATTTCCAATGTATATAGGATATTGTCCATTCCATGCTGCTCTGTGTTAAACTAGAAAAATGTACATTCCAAATAGGAACATATAAAAGAGATTTGCCATTGATAATTATCGAAAAATCTGCAATGTAACCAACAATAATATTTTAAGTTCCATCTCAAGATATATTGATTTAGCTCTTTCTGTCAGAAACAACCAGAAATGATATCACATAACTGAATTGTATTGTAAAGTGTGTGTGCGTCCATGGAGAACCACGGCATTGTTGATCATCTTTGTAACTATGGCTTCGGTCAACATTACTTGAAGTAAACCATTATTATTTGAATGATGATCCGTAAAGAATGTATAGTGAAATTATATATTTATTCACCTTTTTACATTATTTCACTTGACTGAGTAACAAATTCTTCGTGTCCATTTCGTTCAATGACCTTACGTGGCAACTACAGTAAAATATAGCCCTGATATGCTATTTTTCATACGTCCACATGAATGTGGACGTATATTGTCGTTGCCCCTGTACGTCGGTCCGTCAACATTTGTTGTAGATACTCTATTTTAATAAAACTTAGTTGGAGCATTGGAATTTATAAGACGACGGTCAAGTACGATTTTGATGAATTTTCGATGAACGTTGTTGGGAAAGGAGGGGAGGGATGGATTGATTCTCCCAAATGTACAGGCCTAGGGTGGAACAAATATTTATTGATGG
>CM060202.1:2536568-2559416 GCA_030562195.1 Nipponacmea schrenckii | reverse complement strand
GCCAGCGACGATTCCATTCAGTTTGAGAATAAAAGCGTCTGGTAAATCAACGCTAAAACATCATTGTGGAATTCAACAGTAGGGGTCAAGGACGCGTGAAAACCCGCATGTTAGAGTTACTTCCCTTTATATTTACACGATTTGAAAATCGCTTGATGGATGGCTCAAGCGTTGAATGATTAACTACTTTATTTTGGGGATTTATCGGATTTATGAGGGATTTCGATGTATAGGTAAGTCCACTGATGGATATATACTGTTATTGTCCAAATTTGAGTGAACTTAATTTTTTATGTTCGTTCTAACGCCTATTATCCCTTTAAAAGTAATAAGTCTGTTTAAAAGACAAAGTTTATTATCACTTTTAGTACAGGTATTATTCAGTAGACCACATGTTTTATCCAAGGGATCTAACTCTGTCTCGCATCCTAACTCAAGGGGCACAACTCTATATAATAACTTAACTGTGTTCTGTACTATTTGTACAGTATAACCTTAATAATAAGACCAATATCCTTACATTTGGCATTAAAAGAAACTCATCTAGTAAAAATTTTAGCTCAATCGCTTCAGTAGTTCGTCTGATATCCGTCCGTGAAGATAATCTATTTATAGAACAAAACGGGGTATTCCTCTATGTAGACGTACAAATTACGTTGTCAGTTGACATTTGTGATTACAACGTCATCGGCTAAATAAACATTCTCTACGTTTGCCGGTCAGTTATTGTTAAATATTGTCCGTACAATATGGCGGAACAGTGAACGGTGTCTATTATCGTCTTGAGAATAGGACTATTTATAAGAGATATCAGGTATCATTTCGAACTATTTTAGAACCATACATTTATTGCTGATTTGTGTCGCCTAAAAAGTCGTCATCTGCATCTTTAGTGCATTCCAATCTGTGATTTTGCACATAAATAATTCACAGATCAATATATCAATAGCGATCACTGAAGCTTGACATAGGTGAATATCGATAGTTAATCTCGTCTGCTCACTGACCCACTTTGATTGATTTGTTATCATCACCTCTATTACATATGGGTGGTAAAAATAAGAGAAGACGAGTAAAAACGACTGAAAACCCCACCATGATGTCAAATGACCAAAATCCTCCTCTTGTTCAGGCGTTAAGCTATGCAGGTGAGGCACTTTATGGAAGTGTTGACAACCACAACGGTTCATACCATACTTCTGCAAACTTTAACCAAACATCACCGCAGTGGCAAATGCCACTCCCCCAAGCTCCTACGCAACGATACAGTACACCTACGAACTACGCACTACCTCCTCCAATGTATCTCCGTCCGGTACCAACACAAGCAAACTTTGACCAAGTCCTACAAACTATCTCTAGCAAACTAGATACAGTCTTAGACAGACTTGGGAATATTGAGGGAAGATTAGATCGTTTCGAAAGTGAGCTGAGCACAGTAAAAACTGACATTTCTACTAATAAAGCCCAGATTGATGGTAACTACTACACTATAGTGCAATGGAATTGAACAACGAGCATCGTCACCTGAAAGAATCTCTCATCGACTCTCAACTAAGAAGTATGAAATACAACTTAATTTTTAGCGGCATAGCTGAAGTTAACGAGCCGGACGACGAAAATCCCGAAAGAACTCTTAAAAAGTTCCTAACAAACACTCTTGAGATAAATGACGAAATCCCCTTCCAAAATGTGCATCGCCTATACAAAAGAAATGATGGAAAACCACGCAGTATTATTGCGAAATTTACTCGTTTCGCAGATCGTACCAAGGTTCTCCAAACAGCCCCATCAAAGCTCAAGGACACCAACTTTAGTATTAACCCACAGTTCCCAAAAGAAATCAATGATCGTCGTAAAAAACTCCTACCCCATTTTAGAACTGCACGCCAAAATGGGAAGCACGCTAAACTTGTACGCGATAAACTTTACATAGACGGAAATGAATTCATTCCAAACGATGCTCCGACCGAAATGAATAGTCTACGATATTGTTCATTGGAACTACCAGGGGCAGTAGGGGTGCGCTAGGGAATCGCAGAAACCGATCATGAAGCAATTCCTGTAAGGAAAATCTTACTTTCTTTTATTAATGTTTGTGGTATTAAATCAAAGTTAATTGTGCCAGAGTTTGTGGAACTTATCCTGCACAACGACATTTGTATCTTTGTTGAGACTAAACTTGATAGTTATGATGTATTAGATCTCCCGAAAGGTTATATATATAATGCTAAACACAGAACCAATTATTGTCGTAAAAAGTCAGGAGGAATTGTCGTGATATATAAATCAAATATTGCACATATTGTTGAAATAGTCGACAGTAGTTCTGAATATATATTATGGTTTAGAATTAAAAAATTCCACGAGATTAAGGATACAATACTTGTTGGTGCTATATACATACCGCCCGAAAATAGTCGGTACTCTCAGATCGATGCTTTCGATGAAATTGAACGTGAACTGTCACATCTAAAAACTGACAATGATCTTGTTGCACTACTAGGTGACTTTAATGCTAAGACTGGAACCCATGACGAATTTTGTATACCAGATCCCAACCTCCTGGATTTCTTTGGCATTTACCAAGATGAAGAAACCATAGAGCATATGTATGACTACATAAATTTATCAGACTCAAATATCCCATTAGTAAGAAAAAGCCAGTGTACTAGTAAAATCAATAATTACGGCAAACGTCTCCTGGAACTTTGCAACCAAAATAGCCTGTATATCGCCAATGGAAGAATCTCGAAAGATTCTCTAGGCAAAACAACATGCAATACAAAATCTGTTATCGATTATTTAATTGTTTCCTCCAAATTTATAAAATTTGTAAATGAATTTGGTGTTAAAGACTTTAACCCACTATATTCCGATGTGCACTGTGAACTATATCTTACAATATCAATTCCATCCACTAACATATCACAAACTAACACAGATTATACTAATCCAAGTCCTAAACAACCCATAAGGTGGATCAAGGACAAACAATTTGACTATTTAAATGAAATAACCACGAATTATAGCACCAACTTATATGATCTGAATACTCTTTTACGTGATAGTAATGATTTTAAAGGTGCGATCGAAATCGCAACAAATTCTATATCCGAAATCTTTTCAAAATGCGCAGGTGATGTTTTTGGCTATAGACGAAAATATGAACCCTCATCAAGAAAAAAAACATGTTGATACCAAACACGCGTGGTTCGACACGTCTTTATGTCATGAAAAACGTAAGAAATTCCATCAAAGTAGATCACGATACAGAGTCGATAAAAGCAAGCAGAACAAACTTGATGTAAATCAGACTAGCAAAGAATATAGGTCATGTCTAAACAGGAGCTATCAAAATCATAAATTTAAATGCAGGGATGAAATCGGTGTTATTGCGAAATCAGATCCAAGACGACTTTGGAAGATACTAAATAAGCTCAAATCCAAATCTCCAACACCCAAGATTAATATTGATGATCTTTATGAATATTTCAGGCAACTTAACGAGAGCGACTTCAATGACGAAGATATTAGCGATAGCATACTCCCCGACTCGCCACCTAGTGAAATTGTAGAAGAAATTTTAAATTCCCCAATTACTACGAGTGAAATTAAAAATACAATTAACAAAACCCAAAATAATAAGGCTGCTGGAGTTGACCATATTTGTAATGAATACCTAAAATCCACAATTAACGAGTTCTTGCTATTATACGAAAACTTTAATCGCGTTTTTGATACGGGATATATTCCTGAAAGTTGGTCTATCGGTGTTATTAAACCTATTTTTAAGGGCAAAGGTGACGCAGGTCTACCTAATAACTTCAGAGGCATAACACTCATAAGTTGTTTGGGCAAAGTTTTCACATCAATTCTGAACGATCGTTTGACTAAATTCTCAGATGCTATAAATCTGATCACACCATCACAAGCAGGCTTTCGAAAAAACCACGCCACAAGAGACAACCTGTTTATTCTTTAGAAACTATTTTGCTGCTATATCGATTTTTGCAATGCTTTCGACAAAATTTGGAGGGCCGGACTCTGGAACAAACTTCGTAACAATAGTATTCATGGCAAATGCTATAGAATTATCCTTAATATGTACCAAAATATCAAATCATGCATATCCCTGAATTCGGTTCAGTCTGATTATTTCGTATGTAATATAGGTGTACGCCAGGGAGAAAACCTCTCGCCTTTTTTATTTTCTCTGTATTTAAATGATCTCGAATCATTCATCTCCAAGTCGAACATACAACCTTTAAACACTATCGAATATCTATCAGAACAAACTTTAGGAACTTATATCAAACTGTTATTACTTCTCTACGCAGATAATACTGTTATATTTGCCGAGACAGAAACTGACTTACAAGCATTACTTAATGTTTTTGAGCAATACTGTAAAACCTGGAAGCTGAAGGTAAATACAATAAAAACAAAGGTTATGTTATTCTCGAAACGCAAACCAAAACATGTCGCCACCTTTAGTCTTTATGGCGAGAAAATCGAGCAAGTTGACGAGTAGGCTTATTTGGGAATTCTATTTTACAGAACTGGTTCCTTCAACAATTGCAAAAAACGACTTGTTGACCAGTCTCAAAAAGCACTTTTTGCCGTCTATCAAAGAATCAGAAACCTTGATTTACCCATTGACCTCCAATTAAAACTATACGATACTTTATTCAAGCCAATTTTACTGTATTCCTCTGAAATTTGGGGCTTTGGAAATACCGACATCGTAGAACGGGCTCATCTAAAATTTTGTAAATATATCTTAGGCGTTAGAAAGAGTACTCCCAATTTCTCCGTTTACGGCGAATTGGGACGTCTCCCATTGATTAATGATATCAAATTACGAACTGTATTGTTTTGGCAAAAACTCGTATCATCGAACACCCTATCTAGTCTTATGTACGGGTTTTTAAAATCCCCAAATTCAATAAATAAACCCCTTGAATTTTTAAATTTTTTAACGAAATTTCAAAACCTTAAAAATTAAAATGGGCCTAAAATTTGGAAATTTAAAACCTAATCAGACAAAAAAAATATTAAATATTTTTAAACCCTATTTTTAAAGAAAAATAAACACATTGAAAAAACGGGTTTAAACCCCCCCCAAAATTAAAATTTTTTTTGGGGGGTATTTAATAAATTCAAAATTTTTTTAAAAGTAAGAAATTAAAAAATAATTTTATCCTTTTGTTTTTATATTGTTTTTAATTAAATTTTATTTTTTAAAATTTTCAATTTTTTTTAATTAAGGGGGTTTAAATTTGCCCTTAAAGGGGGAAATTTTTGAAAAAATCGGAAATTTTTTTTAAAGAAAATAAAATTTTAAAATTTAAAAAAAAGGTTTTAAAATGTTATTTTCTATGGCAAAATTTTCATAAAATTTCGGTCTATCAAAAAAATTTTGTTAAAAACAAAAAAAAAATTTTAACCCCCAAAATTCAAAAATGGGGCCAAGGAGCTTGCCTAATTTAAAAATTTGGGGTCAAAAATTAAAAATTCCCAATTTTTTTTAAAACCATTTTCACTTTTCAAGGTTATAAAACCTTTAGAATTTAAGTATTTGGGGTAAAGGAAAGGGGAATTTTTTTTCCCTTTTTTCAAAAATTTAAACTTCCCACCCAACTCAAAGTTTCTTTTTCCTTTATTTAAAGGGAAATCCCCCAAAATTTTTCCGTCCCTTAATTTTTAATTGAAATCGTTTTTTTAAACCCTTAATTCCATAAACCTTTAATTGTTTTTTTAAACAAAAACTTTGGGAATTTTTAAAAATTTAAAAATTTCCGGAAAATCGTTTAAAAAAAATTTTGGCAAAGGCCAAAAAAATTTAAAAATTGGTTCCATTTTGAGGATAGAAATTTCCTTTTTTTTAAAAATTTGAAAAAAAATTTTTAAAAATCAACGGTAGTTTTTTTAAATTTTGCATTTTCCTTTTTGGCGCAAACTTAAAAATTTTCAAAAAAAAAAAAAATAAGAATTGTTACAATTTGGGAATTTGAAGTTTTAAAAATTTTAAAACCTTTTTTGGGAATTTTTTTCTTTTTTGGAAAATTTTGGAATTTCCCCAATTTAAAATTTTTTTCAAATTTTTTAAAAAAATTTTTTGGTCACCCTTCCAATTTTTGGGGGAAAAAAAAAGAAAATTTAAAAAAAAATTTTTTTCTTAAATCCCCACTTAAATTCTAAAAAAAATTTTTAAAATTTAAAAGCCTTTTTTAAAAAATTTTAAATTTTAACAATTAAAGAAAAAATTTTTTACCAAATTTTAAGGCATAAAAAAATTTTAATTTTGGGTCACACCTTTCCGAATTTAAAAAAGTGCCAATTTTAAAAAAACCGGAAATTTAAATTTCAAAAAAAAAAAAAGAAAATGGGTCCCCAAAAGGGGAAAAGGTGGGGTAAGGGCCCAGAATCAAGGTCAAATTTAACAAAATTTGGCACGAGTGGAAGGGAAAATTTAAAGAAGAAAACAAAAATTAAAAATTTGGCCCAAAAATTTTGGAAACTTGAAATTTTTTGGGTAAAAATTAAAATTTTCCATTCCCCAAGGGTTTTTTTTTAAAAAGTTTTTAATTTTCCCCTACGTTATTCCGGAATTTTTTTAATTTAAAAATTCATTTGGGTTAAACCAATTAAAAAAAATTTTTTAAAATTTTTTTCCCAAAAAATTTAAAACCTATCGCCAAACCCGGAAAGTTTAAAAAATTTTTTAAAAAATTTTTTTAAAGGGAAAATTTTTACTCTGAAATTTTTTTCCGATCCCTTAATAAAATTGAAAAATTTTAAAAAAAATTTTAAATTTAAAAAAAAATTGCAAAAAAAAAATTTAAAATTTTTTAAAATTAAAAAAATTTTTAAATTAAGTTTTTAAAATTTAAAAAACCCGGGAAAATTTGGAATAAAATAAACCTTTGTAAACAAAAAAAAATTTTTTGGATTCTACTTTTTTCCCGGTAGAACTTGGGGTTTTTTTAATTTAAAAAAAGAAAAAAATTCTTAAAATAAACGTAGATTTGAAGATTTTTTCCATTTTGGGCGGGGAAACTACCAAAGAAAAACAAAAAAAAAAAAAAAAAAAAAAATTTTTCCCGAAAACAAACGTTTTCGAAAAGCCGAAATAAAACTAGAATTGCTTACAATTATGAACGTATTTCGAGAGCCTTAAAATATTATGTAGGCTAAATTTGCAATGACCTACATCTAGACAATATATTGAATATCATTTGACCTAGTTTTCAAAGTCATAAAATAATTAGGTCACACCTTCCGTAACGGTTAATGATGGCGAAAATATGAAAATTATCAATTTTTGCTGTATTTAAGTACACTTATCTCTATGAATTTTTTAAGTAACCCAAAATTTAAAAAAATATCTACTCGTAGACAATATATTGAATATTATTTGACCTAATTTTCAAGGTCATAGATTAAGTGGGTCACACCTTCCGTACCCGTTAAAGTGACCTAATTTTGAAAAAATCGAAATTTAAATAATTCGAAAGAAAATACGAAATTTGAAAATCGGTCTCCAAGAAAAGGTAGAAAAAGATCCATTGTATCTATGTGCTAAATTTCATCAAAATCGGTCTATCAGTAGTGTCTGAATTTCGGTTTTAAGAATTGTAACGAAAATTCAAAATGGCGGCCGATATGGCAGCTTGACCTAATTATTTAGGTCAAATCAATTACTATTGACAAGTTATTTTAAAACAGTTTTCACTTTTCACCTAGCAGTTATAGACCGGAAGTTACGTAATTACGTCATTTGAGGCTAAACCGGAAGTAAAATTTTTTTTTTTCACATTTTTTCAAAAATTAAAAACATATCCCCCTATCAACTGGTAAAGTTTCAAAATTTTACCATTTATATTAAAGGAGAAATCACGGTCTGAAATTTTTGCCGATGACCCTTGAATATTGAATTGCAAATCGTGGGTAAAATATTTAACCTAATTGCATAAAACCTATAATTGTTAGTTGACAAATACATTGAAGTTTTAAAATCTGAAAATCCGGTCAAAATCGAACTGAAAATAAACTTGCTAAAGAAAAAAAACCTAACTTCCGGTTCTCACTTCCTGTCAGAGATAAAACTTCCGGTTTTGTTTTATTTGATAATAGAAATCATTCTAAGATCAACTGTAGATTTAGAATTTCTGCACCTTTTACCAGTTTGTCTGCAAACTCATCCAAGAATTACAAAAAAAAAAAAAATAATTAAAATAATCCGAACAATTACAATACGTTTTCGCCAAAGTCGAAATACGTAAAAAAATCCGAACAATTACAATACGTTTTCGCCAAAGTCGAAATACGTAATTAAAAAGTAAATGGATCGAGAATATTCAAAATATCTTTTACGAACTAGGATTGCAATACATTTTTGAAAACCAATATTTTGACAACAAATCTTACTTAAAATGTCTGATCAAAACCCGGCTATCCGACATATTTATTCAAAAATGGAGAGCGGACATTAATGTATCCTCACGTGGAACATTTTACGCAATATTCAAATCCGAACTTTCATTAGAACCTTATCTTTTAAAATTACCTGAATTCTCCTCAAAATGGATTTGTAAGTTAAGAACTAATAATATTAAATTTCCTTCTGAAACTGGCCGCTGGTACAAAATTCCAAAAGACCAACGCTTCTGCACACTTTGTCATAGCAACGAAATCGATAACGAATTTCACTACTTATTTAAATGTCAAAATCATACTATATGTAATTACAGATCTCAATATATTCCGCACTACTATTGTGAATACCCTTCGGAATACAAATTAGCAAGATTATTAAAATCGGGTGATATGAAAATATTCAAGAACCTGTCGTTGTTTTTTGTACATAGGTTTAGGGTTGTCAACCCCCTTAATCTAAAATTATCTGTACAAGATATTTATGATATTCAATAATGGAGAGGGTTAATATAAGTTTTTTTAACTTTCACCCCATTCTTTTGTATTTCTTTATAAGAGTGCAATAAAATATGTTTAAATCAGACAATTGGCGGAATCCTGTAAATTCTAAGCACCACTGTTTACGATGTCATTTCCCATCATTTCGATGTCTGCCAAAAATCCATCGGAATCTTTCGCTTTTGTTGGGAATCGTTTGAAAAGCTTGGTGACTCATGAACATGGCGTTTAATTCCCGAAGTACTGGGATGACAGACTGAAAAATCACTTTTCGTATCGTCTGGTATTGTTTTTGCTTTATTAACAGGCATTTCAGTCCCCATTGATAATACTGCATCGCCAGTATGGGATTGATCCCCAGCCTCAATCACGGCTTGATTTTTTACCTCTGGTTCGCCATCTCCATGTTTTGAGGAATCCGATTCCGAAGTGGGGATCTTTGAAGATTTACCAGCCGCGGCAGCATCAAAAGGGTTTCTCGGTGCACCGACCACACTGTTAACTTTTGGGCTGTTTAAGTAAATCCTGATGATGAAATTTTAGATTGTACTTTTTTATAATCAAAATTCATTTCATTATTACATTCAAGGCTGGTAAACTGGTAATCAGTTTACCAAATGTGGAATGGGACTTTATTACACAATTTGAACAACCGAGAAAAACCAAGACAATTGTAAAACAGCACTTTACGGTTACTAAAAAACCTAGACAATAAGATATCCATGGTAATAGACGTCTTGCCTTGGATTGGTTCGAGAAATGAAAAAGTGTGGTTTTTGGACTGGTCATTAAATCATTGTATGCTTATGTATACGAATTTAGTCCGTTCTATTTTTAGAAATCCTCTTTCTCCCTTCCTTTGGGGGTTTTGCATGCCCATTTTTAATCTAGATTTGAAATTTGATGTCTGAAATTGCATTTTCTTTTAGAAATTTTTGAGGTAATGAGAAATTTAATTGGCGGAAGGTTATTTCTAAAAATAGTGGTTTTGTGTGCAGTGACAGTCAAGCGGATGTTGATTAAATGTAGTGGTTTACTTCCTTTTTGTCTAGTTCAAAATTTTCATGGTCATAGCATTTTTTTTACAGAAACCAAGTATTGGCCTGGCTTTCATGTAACATATAGGAAAGTTTTGAACGATATTTCTGGAAAAGTTCTAGAAGGTTGAATTTTGTGATTTAACATGGAAATAGGTGGCAAATGAATTGGTGGACTGAGTCCTGAATTAATACGAAAAACTATTAAAGGACTTAGTCCAGTAAAAACATTTTATGCTAATGATTGTATAAATTTAGTCCGTTCTATTTTTTGAAATCCTCTTTCTCCTTTCCTTTTTGGGTTTTTTTCATGCCCATTTTTAACTACTTTTTGGTCCAGATTTGAAATTTGATGTCTGAAATTGCATTTTCTTTCAGAATTTCTGAGATAACGAGAAAAATTTTAAATTTGGGGGAAGGTTATTTCTAAAAATAGTGGTTTTGTGTGCAGTGACAGTCAAGTGGATGTTGATATCCGGTAGTGGTCTACTTTCATTTTGACTAGTTCAAAAATTTTTATGGTCATGCTATATTGAATTTTTGTACAGAAACTAAGTATTGGCCCGGCTTTCATGTGACATATTGGAAAGTTTTCAACGAGATTTCTGGAAAAAGTTATAGCAGTTTGAATTTCGTGATTTAACATGGAAACAGATGGCAAATGAATTAGTGGACTAAGTCCTCATGAGAATCGAGAGAAGGAACAGTAAAATGACTTCAATAACAGAGAATCAAAAAGGGGAGGTAAATCACATTTTAAAAAAGACAACATAATCATAACTCTGTGACAATCAGAAACCGTTTTACCCACAACAATTTACAGAGTAGATAATTATGTTAAAGCTATAGATTTATATAGCCGCTACATTGACAAAGGTGGATCTATATAACGTATTTCTTGTAAAAAAAAAACTGGCACTATTAACAATCATCTGTACTGTTAAAGCTATTCAGTCTTTTTTCTCTTAATTTATTCCTAGTTTATGCTTTTTGTTTACCCTAGTAACCTGGTGTCGGCCATCTTGTAATTTTAGTCTGTCCATAACTTAGTTCCAGTTTGCATACTATATATAATATATAAATCTTACAAATACATTCAGTACTTTATTTATTCATTCTAGCATTTCCCTACATTTTATATACTGCAATACAATTCTTTTAATCTATTATTTCCAGATCCCTAGCCTGGTAAGGTACTTCACCTAATCCCAGCTCGATTTAGTTTAAAACCCCTTTATAGGGTAGGTTTCTAATGTTCTGTATTATTTATATTTGTCTCTATGCATAGTTTAGTTAGTTTCATATATTTCATATGATTATGGTGTAGTTTATGCATAGATATGTTTTCATTCTTTTATTATTATAAGAATAAATAAGTATTCTGTTTTAACTGTATATACGTTCCTGATTGTAATGTTATTATTTGTACTTTCAGGGTTTTTGTTTATGTTAATAAAGCCTATCTTTATAATTGAACCCTTGGTGTGGTCACTTCCCTGAACCCGATCACCCCCCTTCGACAACAATATTGAGGGAAGATTAGATCGTTTCGAAAGTGAGCTGAGCACAGTAAAAACTGACATTTCTACTAATAAAGCCCAGATCGATGGTAACTACTACACTATAGTGTAATGGAATTGAACAACGAGCATCGTCACCTGAAAGAATCTCTCATCGACTCTCAACTAAGAAGTATGAAATACAACTTAATTTTTAGCGGCATAGCTGAAGTTAACGAGCCGGACGACGAAAATCCCGAAAGAACTCTTAAAAAGTTCCTAACAAACACTCTTGAGATAAATGACGAAATCCCCTTCCAAAATGTGCATCGCCTATACAAAAGAAATGATGGAAAACCACGCAGTATTATTGCGAAATTTACTCGTTTCGCAGATCGTACCAAGGTTCTCCAAACAGCCCCATCAAAGCTCAAGGACACCAACTTTAGTATTAACCCACAGTTCCCAAAAGAAATCAATGATCGTCGTAAAAAACTCCTACCCCATTTTAGAACTGCACGCCAAAATGGGAAGCACGCTAAACTTGTACGCGATAAACTTTACATAGACGGAAATGAATTCATTCCAAACGATGCTCCGACCGAAATGAATAGTCTACGATATCGTTCATTGGAACTACCAGGGGCAGTAGGGGTGCGCTAGGGAATCGCAGACACCGATCATGAAGCAATTCCTGTAAGGAAAATCTTACTTTCTTTTATTAATGTGTGTGGTATTAAATCAAAGTTAATTGTGCCAGAGTTTGTGGAACTTATCCTGCACAACGACATTTGTATCTTTGTTGAGACTAAACTTGATAGTTATGATGTATTAGATCTCCCGAAAGGTTATATATATAATGCTAAACACAGAACCAATTGTCGTAAAAAGTCGGGAGGAATTGTCGTGATATATAAATCAAATATTGCACATATTGTTGAAATAGTCGACAGTAGTTCTGAATATATATAATGGTTTAGAATTAAAAAATTCCACGAGATTAAGGATACAATACTTGTTGGTGCTATATACATACCGCCCGAAAATAGTCGGTACTCTCAGATCGATGCTTTCGATGAAATTGAACGTGAACTGTCACATCTAAAAACTGACAATGATCTTGTTGCACTACTAGGTGACTTTAATGCTAAGACTGGAACCCATGACGAATTTTGTATACCAGATCCCAACCTCCTGGATTTCTTTGGCATTTACCAAGATGAAGAAACCATAGAGCATATGTATGACTACATAAATTTATCAGACTCAAATATCCCATTAGTAAGAAAAAGCCAGTGTACTAGTAAAATCAATAATTACGGCAAACGTCTCCTGGAACTTTGCAACCAAAATAGCCTGTATATCGCCAATGGAAGAATCTCGAAAGATTCTCTAGGCAAAACAACATGCAATACAAAATCTGTTATCGATTATTTAATTGTTTCCTCCAAATTTATAAAATTTGTAAATGAATTTGGTGTTAAAGACTTTAACCCACTATACTCCGATGTGCACTGTGAACTATATCTTACAATATCATTTCCATCCACTAACATATCACAAACTAACACAGATTATACTAATCCAAGTCCTAAACAACCCATAAGGTGGATCAAGGACAAACAATTTGACTATTTAAATGAAATAACCACGAATTATAGCACCAACTTATATGATCTGAATACTCTTTTACGTGATAGTAATGATTTTAAAGGTGCGATCGAAATCGCAACAAATTCTATATCCGAAATCTTTTCAAAATGCGCAGGTGATGTTTTTGGCTATAGACGAAAATATGAACCCTCATCAAGAAAAAAACATGTTGATACCAAACACGCGTGGTTCGACACTTTATGTCATGAAAAAGTAAGAAATTCCATCAAAGTAGATCACGATACAGAGTCGATAAAAGCAAGCAGAACAAACTTGATGTAAATCAGACTAGCAAAGAATATAGGTCATGTCTAAACAGGAGCTATCAAAATCATAAATTTAAATGCAGGGATGAAATCGGTGTTATTGCGAAATCAGATCCAAGACGACTTTGGAAGATACTAAATAAGCTCAAATCCAAATCTCCAACACCCAAGATTAATATTGATGATCTTTATGAATATTTCAGGCAACTTAACGAGAGCGACTTCAATGACGAAGATATTAGCGATAGCATACTCCCCGACTCGCCACCTAGTGAAATTGTAGAAGAAATTTTAAATTCCCCAATTACTACGAGTGAAATTAAAAATACAATTAACAAAACCCAAAATAATAAGGCTGCTGGAGTTGACCATATTTGTAATGAATACCTAAAATCCACAATTAACGAGTTCTTGCCATTATACGAAAACTTTAATCGCGTTTTTGATACGGGATATATTCCTGAAAGTTGGTCTATACCTATTTATAAGGGCAAGGGTGACGCAGGTCTACCTAATAACTTCAGAGGCATAACACTCATAAGTTGTTTGGGCAAAGTTTTCACATCAATTCTGAACGATCGTTTGACTAAATTCTCAGATGCTATAAATCTGATCACACCATCACAAGCAGGCTTTCGAAAAAACCACGCCACAAGAGACAACCTGTTTATTCTTTAGAAACTATTTTGCTGCTATATCGATTTTTGCAATGCTTTCGACAAAATTTGGAGGGCCGGACTCTGGAACAAACTTCGTAACAATAGTATTCATGGCAAATGCTATAGAATTATCCTTAATATGTACCAAAATATCAAATCATGCATATCCCTGAATTCGGTTCAGTCTGATTATTTCGTATGTAATATAGGTGTACGCCAGGGAGAAAACCTCTCGCCTTTTTTATTTTCTCTGTATTTAAATGATCTCGAATCATTCATCTCCAAGTCGAACATACAACCTTTAAACACTATCGAATATCTATCAGAACAAACTTTAGGAACTTATATCAAACTGTTATTACTTCTCTACGCAGATGATACTGTTATATTTGCCGAGACAGAAACTGACTTACAAGCATTACTTAATGTTTTTGAGCAATACTGTAAAACCTGGAAGCTGAAGGTAAATACAATAAAAACAAAGGTTATGATATTCTCGAAACGCAAACCAAAACATGTCGCCACCTTTAGTCTTTATGGCGAGAAAATCGAGCAAGTTGACGAGTAGGCTTATTTGGGAATTCTATTTTACAGAACTGGTTCCTTCAACAATTGCAAAAAACGACTTGTTGACCAGTCTCAAAAAGCACTTTTTGCCGTCTATCAAAGAATCAGAAACCTTGATTTACCCATTGACCTCCAATTAAAACTATACGATACTTTAGTCAAGCCAATTTTACTGTATTCCTCTGAAATTTGGGGCTTTGGAAATACCGACATCGTAGAACGGGCTCATCTAAAATTTTGTAAATATATCCCCAATTTCTCCGTTTACGGCGAATTGGGACGTCTCCCATTGATTAATGATATCAAATTACGAACTGTATTGTTTTGGCAAAAACTCGTATCATCGAACACCGTATCTAGTCTTATGTACAGATTATTACATAGCTTACATTCGAATAATAAATTAAAAAGTAAATGGATCGAGAATATTCAAAATATCTTTTACGAACTAGGATTGCA
Source organism: Nipponacmea schrenckii (assembly GCA_030562195.1). Taxonomy (NCBI): domain Eukaryota; kingdom Metazoa; phylum Mollusca; class Gastropoda; family Lottiidae; genus Nipponacmea; species Nipponacmea schrenckii. Next base: position 2,544,336 of record CM060202.1, on the reverse strand, counting down.
ATACATTTTTGAAAACCAATATTTTGACAACAAATCTTACTTAAAATGTCTGATCAAAACCCGGCTATCCGACATATTTATTCAAAAATGGAGAGCGGACATTAATGTATCCTCACGTGGAACATTTTACGCAATATTCAAATCCGAACTTTCATTAGAACCTTATCTTTTAAAATTACCTGAATTCTCCTCAAAATGGATTTGTAAGTTAAGAACTAATAATATTAAATTTCCTTCTGAAACTGGCCGCTGGTACAAAATTCCAAAAGACCAACGCTTCTGCACACTTTGTCATAGCAACGAAATCGATAACGAATTTCACTACTTATTTAAATGTCAAAATCAAACTATATGTAATTACAGATCTCAATATATTCCGCACTACTATTGTGAATACCCTTCGGAATACAAATTAGCAAGATTATTAAAATCGGGTGATATGAAAATATTCAAGAACCTGTCGTTGTTTATCAAATCCATTTCAAAACTACTATGAATTGCAGCATTGAGCACCACACCTCCTATGTCTTAACTTATCACAATATTAATCCCAGTCTAATTTTAATTAGACTGTATTAATCCTCTTTGCATTTCTTTTTAAACCTCTCACATTTGCACTCCTAATGAATTGGTTGAAATCGTCTATTTTTTGTACATAGGTTTAGGGTTGTCAACCCCCTTAATCTAAAATTATCTGTACAAGATATTTATGATATTCAATAATGGAGAGGGTTAATATAAGTTTTTTTAACTTTCACCCCATCCTTTTGTATTTCTTTATAAGAGTGCAATAAAATATGTTTAAATCAGACAATTGGCGGAATCCTGTAAATTCTAAGCACCACTGTTTACGATGTCATTTCCCATGATTTCGATGTCTGCCAAAAATCCATCGGAATCTTTCGCTTTTGTTGGGAATCGTTTGAAAAGCTTGGTGACTCATGAACATGGCGTTTAATTCCCGAAGTACTGGGATGACAGACTGAAAAATCACTTTTCGTATCGTCTGGTATTGTTTTTGCTTTATTAACAGGCATTTCAGTCCCCATTGATAATACTGCATCGCCAGTATGGGATTGATCCCCAGCCTCAATCACGGCTTGATTTTTTACCTCTGGTTCGCCATCTCCATGTTTTGAGGAATCCGATTCCGAAGTGGGTATCTTTGAAGATTTACCAGCCGCGGCAGCATCAAAAGGGTTTCTCGGTGCACCGACCACACTGTTAACTTTTGGGCTGTTTAAGTAAATCCTGATGATGAAATTTTAGATTGTACTTTTTTATAATCAAAATTCATTTCATTATTACATTCAAGGCTGGTAAACTGGTAATCAGTTTACCAAATGTGGAATGGGACTTTATTACACAATTTGAACAACCGAGAAAAACCAAGACAATTGTAAAACAGCACTTTACGGTTACTAAAAAACCTAGACAATAAGATATCCATGGTAATAGACGTCTTGCCTTGGATTGGTTCGAGAAATGAAAAAGTGTGGTTTTTGGACTGGTCATTAAATCATTGTATGCTTATGTATACGAATTTAGTCCGTTCTATTTTTAGAAATCCTCTTTTTCCCTTCCTTTGGGGGTTTTGCATGCCCATTTTTAATCTAGATTTGAAATTTGATGTCTGAAATTGCATTTTCTTTCAGAATTTCTGAGGTAATGAGAAATTTAATTGGCGGAAGGTTATTTCTAAAAATAGTGGTTTTGTGTGCAGTGACAGTCAAGCGGATGTTGATTAAATGTAGTGGTTTACTTCCTTTTTGTCTAGTTCAAAATTTTCATGGTCATAGCATTTTTTGACAGAAACCAAGTATTGGCCTGGCTTTCATGTAACATATAGGAAAGTTTTGAACGATATTTCTGGAAAAGTTCTAGAAGGTTGAATTTTGTGATTTAACATGGAAATAGGTGGCAAATGAATTGGTGGACTGAGTCCTGAATTAATACGAAAAACTATTCATGGACTTAGTCCAGTAAAACATTTTATGCTAATGATTGTATAAATTTAGTCCGTTCTATTTTTAGAAACCCTCTTTCTCCTTTCCTTTTTGGGTTTTTGCATGCCCATTTTTGACTACTTTTTGGTCCAGATTTGAAATTTGATGTCTGAAATTGCATTTTCTTTCAGAATTTCTGAGATAACGAGAAATTTAATTGGCGGAAGGTTATTTCTAAAAATAGTGGTTTTGTGTGCAGTGACAGTCAAGTGGATGTTGATATCCGGTAGTGGTCTACTTTCATTTTGACTAGTTCAAAATTTTCATGGTCATGCTATATTGAATTTTTGTACAGAAACTAAGTATTGGCCAGGCTTTCATGTGACATATTGGAAAGTTTTCAACGAGATTTCTGGAAAAAGTTATAGCAGTTTGAATTTCGTGATTTAACATGGCAACAGATGGCAAATGAATTAGTGGACTAAGTCCTCATGAGAATCGAGAGAAGGAACAGAAAAATGACTTCAATAACAGAGAATCAAAAAGGGGAGGTAAATCACATTTAATAAAGACAACATAATCATAACTCTGTGACAATCAGAAACCGTTTTACCGACAACAATTTACAGAGTAGATAATTATGTTAAAGCTATAGATTTATATAGCCGCTACATTGACAAAGGTGGATCTATATAACGTATTTCTTGTAAAAAAATAACTGGCACTATTAACAATCATCTGTACTGTTAAAGCTATTCAGTCTTTTTTCTCTTAATTTATTCTTATTTATATTTATGAATGACTTTTTTTTATCTATTACACCCACTTGCTATACATTTATCATGATTTCTTCTATACCAAATAAATCTCATCGACATGAGGAAAAACTCTCTTAGCTCCCAATGAGAGTTGTACCGATAAATCTTATCTATACGATACCTTCTTTCGCATCTCAAAAAGAGATACATGTATTCAATTCAGTAATTTACTGCAGGTCAAGTTCTAGGTGATTTCCAATTGGCCATAATAACATACAACACTCTGCTAGGCCTACCCATACCATAACCAGGCTATAGTGACTAGGTCTAGGCTCACTGAGTGGGGTAAAGTCAATCTACCAGGCTTTCGTAGATAATTATAAATTTTTGAAATGGTATTTTCCAGTTTCAGGGATAGAAATAGGCCAAAATCATATTGGCAGGCGTACAGGAATGTTGGGTCAAATGTTTCAGAACATAAGAACAATATATATCAGGAAAGATCTAGCCTTTGACCCCAGCCTCTCGAAGTATATCCAGTGGCCGAAGCAGAAACCATTCATAATCATAAATATGAAATTATCCAGTTTTACATGATTGTGAATGTTCAATGAATATATATGGGCAGCAAAATATTGAAATTACATTCACAATCACTCAGTCCTAGACCTATTATTACTTATTTTGTAGATCATGAAGCTGATGCTGCTGTATTAGGTTCTTCTTTAAATTCAGTTACAACTTCAAATAGAGACAACAACAAGTCTATCATAAAAGATTACTTTTCAGATTCTGAATATAAAATTCGCAGTGAAACAGATTCTGATATTGGTGACAGTGATTTATGCCTTAATTCTGAGTTAACAAATTGGTCACAAAAGCATAGTACATTGATAGAAATTATTCAGGGATAATCTGAAAACTAGAGAATTAAAATCCAAGATCTATATTCCAACTTACTTCAATCAACAAAATGGCTGAAAGGACGCACGAAAAGGTCGGCGAGTGGGGTCTCGCAGATTAGATCTAATAAAGAAAAACAGTATTTTTAATTCCATAATTTGGCAGGTTGACGAAATTGAGATTCATAAACTATCGGGCTTGAGGGAGGGATTGAATCTCCCAGATGTACAGGCCTAGGGTGGAACAAATATTTTATTGAGAAATGGGGATCTGGATCTGTTGGATGATTTTCTTCTCTTCTGATCTGAAATTAGAATAAAATAACTCGCCCAATGGGGTTAAGTACAGATTGTTTTTAGTTTGCTAGGAACAAGGTTGTCATTTAAGTTCTGATTTTTTTAATATGCCACTATCATTTTCTGTTTATAGACATGAGGAAATTTCTCTTGAAGACTCTTATAATGGGTTTGAACTATCTTGCTTGCTTTATTACTGGTTGTATTGAAGGGAACTACAAAGGGTGCTATGCCTACACTGTGGTGAATATTAAGTCCTATGGGTCTTGCTGTATTTAATGTCTCAATCCAATGGGCTTCTCTAGATTAACGGAATTTAGTAGTTTCATCTTCGGGCAAGTCGATTTCTATGCGCTCAATTGGGGTTAGGGTGAGATCGTCAAGATTGAAATAATTAAAAATAGGCTTGTCTTTTTTTAATTTAATATCTGATCTGTGAGTATTAAAACGAGTGCGTAATTTTTTTCTTTGTTTCCCCGATATATTGTTTGGGACATTTTTTACATGAAATTAAGTAAATTACATTCAAGTTTTCACATGTAATGTGCTCTTGGATCGGGTATCTTTTATTCGTAGAGTTACTTAGAAAATAATGAGTTTCTGATATAAAGGGACGTGTTTTGCATCTGGTTAACATACACGGGTCACTCCTTAAGCCTGGAGGTACTTCGGCACAAAGTCTATTTTTAGCTGCTATCTGTGCTTAGGTGGAATTTTTTATGTTTCGTAAAAATTGTTTAGAGTATCGACGCTCTTTCAGTTTGAGAAAACGATCGTACAGGCTTGGTTGAAATCAGCAGACCTGGTGCAAATTCGGTGAAATCGTAAAACTTGTGACTTAATTATTCCAGAAAAAGTATGTTTCTTTTAATTGATTCTGTTAATTGAAAACCTAGTTGAGTTCGGAAATTCTAAAATGAGATGGGCTCAGAAATTATATGGATTACGTATTAGGGTGAGGGGATCATCTAGTGAATAGTATGGATTATGTAATCTATAGACGGACAAAAAGTTCCTGTTTGTTGATCCCAAAAGTTCTACCTATATAGTCTTCATAACATTGGATGGATTTCTTTTTCCAGGATCAATTATTCTACTGTTGTCCCTTTAATTAATACAGATGTCATTTGAAACGTAGTTCAAATCTATTTTGAATCTCCTACCTCGACCTAAATTTTTGAATAAGAAATCGCTTTAAATGTGCTTTGAAGATCTTGTTGCAGTATGTAAATGAACAACAACGTCGTAGATTATAGGCCTACCTGAAATTATTTCTTATTGAGTTTATTATAAAAGGGTTCATTAAAAACGTGGTGTACTGGTTAATTGTTGTACGCTGACCTCTGCCTAATATTTTGTAGTTTCAGTCTTGGAATAAGTTTACACATATATTTGCCTACCACTGGGCATTATTTTGCTTAATTTCGTACAAAAGTATTCTAACACCCCCCAAAAAGCATGAAAACTTTCTGTGGCGAGGTTTTAAATACTCAACCCCATCGGAGTCAAAGCACAATGGACAGTTTCTTTCATCTCTATATGGTAGCCAATATTTCTAAATATACCGGATAATATAATATATTGGCAAGCGATGACTTTTGCAACGAAATCTACACTTATATTGTATTATGATGATCTGTTTGATGGCGTCAGCTTGACTATATATAGGCCTAATCTTCAAAATGAAATTTTAAAGTTGGTTCCCCCTCATCAATTAGAGCCAAATTAAGCTTACTAATTGATTAATTAGGGTTTCTAATGAATAATCCATGTATTCTTAAGTGCAAAAGACCTATGTGGACGTAGAAATGCTTGTGGAATCCATTTGACTCTGATCTGCTTTGAAACGCTAAATTTAGACTCCATGTTTGTTCACGTGACCGAATGACGTCATATGAATGAAGGCGTATAAGAATTGATTTTGTATTTTATTATTAGCGAGTTAAAAAACTTAATTCATAATGTTTTAACAAAGTGATATTTAAACGTTTTATTGCCTTTTGCTAGAGAAAATAAATGGAATACCAAAATACCATTGTTGTTGAAAATATTAAGGAATGTGGGCAAGTACGCATACTATACAACAACAGCGTCCGGTTAGTCATTAGAACACTTCTACTTTCTATTGATATAAGTATTACCGGTCCAATTATGGTATATATATATATATATATATATATACTTTCATGTTTTACAACAATCTTCAGGTGAATGGCGAATTATCAATTTGACGTATTAAGTTTTTTAACTCGCTAATAAAATACAAAATCAATTCTTATACGCCTTCATTTATATGACGTCAAATACCAAATACCTGGCTTTACATTTGCATTTATAAATATATTGCTGACTTTATACTAAGACAGTCCAACTCGCTAACCACTGAGCCATTCACCACCCAAGATAAAAATTACAACTTGGCTATGATAATTCGCCATTCACCTGAAGATTGTTGTAAAACATGAAAGTACTTGTGAAACATTAAATAATGTATGCTGTATCCGGCACTATTGGACTTTTTTATTTATATATATATATATATATATATATATCAATAAAAAAAGTCCAATATTGCCGGATACTGCATACATTATTTAATGTTTCACAAGTACTTTCATGTTTTACAACAATCTTCAGGTGAATGGCGAATTATCGTAACTATCAGACATAACGTCATTTGATATGTACGTAACGTTACAAATAAAGGGGAGAGAAAACGTTCTATAGTAAAATAAAAAGAGCCAGTTTTAACTATTTAAAGAAAATCACTGAGCATTTAACTTGGGCTTGAACTTGCTTATGAAGTTTTTTTCCTTTATGGATCTTTTAATGTCACATTCAATATCAACTTTATAGAAAGAGAAAATTTTGAAGAGTCCTTTACCACAATGATCTAAATGTTCACTTAGTGGGATTTTCCTATATTGCGGCTGTCTGATATGTTGTCGGTGAATACGTGTTCTTTCAACTACACTATTACCGGTCTGTCCGATATATATTTCTCTGCAGCCGCTGCATTCAATGCAGTATATCAAATTTACACTTTTGCACGTCATGTTGGTATTAGTATATATTGTTTTTCCGGATTTTGTTTTGAGTTCGCTTCCAACATGGATGAATTCACATGTACCACACCGAACGCTTCAAGACCCGGAAATCTCCACCCGTGATAAACGAACTTAAACCCTTCGAGGGCAAACTAACAAAAATTATTCAAAACATCGAATTTGAAAAGAAGACATGTGAGTTCCAGCGCAAATTAAATAGTGACAAAAAGAAGATAAGAGCAAACCCAAAGCTAATTATTAAAGCAGATAAGACCTCAAATTTCTACCAACTAACGAATGATGAATATTCTTCACTCCTGGACAAGAATGTACACAAAACTTACAAAAAATCAACTGAAAAAACTGTAAAAGATGTTAACACCGAGGGCCATAATATAACAAGGAAGTTAAAAATCGCTGATAGAGTCGAAAAAATAGCTGAGAGAGAATGCTTCATCACCCTAAAAGACCATAAAGAAGACTTTGCAAATAACCCGAAATGCCGTTTGATCAACCCTACAAAATCTGAACACAAAAACTGAAAAATCAGTAAGTTAACCCTTGATCAAATAGTCAAATCAGTTTCAGAAGCCACTGGCTACAATTTATGGCGCAAAACAGCATCAGTCACACAATGGTTCGATAAGATCACCGACAAAAATTCTTTCATTTGCTTTGACATTGTCAATTTTTACCCATCTATTTCTGAGTCACTACTGCAGAACGCCCTACAATACGCTTCACAATTTCACGATATTTCAAACAGTGACTTAGAGATCATTATGCACACCAAGAAGTCCATACTCATACGTAAACCC
>CM060202.1:2313404-2536068 GCA_030562195.1 Nipponacmea schrenckii | reverse complement strand
AACTTGAACTGTTTCAGCTTTGGTCCAGTAAAAGTTAGTTTCACCGGTATACAATAGAAACCAGTTCTTCATTACACGCAAGGCTTTTTCTTCCCTGTAAGTGTCAAGGTTAACACATAGCAATGGGAATACCAAGATAAAGACTGGAGAGACAGAAAACAAGACCACGAATGAACTATATCAAAAGATTACATTACCCGTCAATATTAAATTTTGCAGTCATCATGTTCGAGTTACCATCGACATTTTCTTCCCCATATCCACCGTCAGCTAGGGACAGATTATATCTGTTTATGATCTCTTCCAGTTCTTCTGTAACAAAGTTTTAAAAATGTTACTTGATGTGATGCTTTCGGGCAAAGCGGGGATTTGAATCTTCTTTTTTGGTTACATATATGACGTTGTTTTAGAATTGTAGAATGGCTGAATTCTAGGGACATCTAAAATTTCCACTAAGTTGTGACATCTGATCTATTACTAGATTAAAGAGACCTGAACGCACGAACCAATGATAAAAAACATCAAAATACCATAAGTTGTTCATGTTCTCATAAAATATAGATCCCGTTGTCGTTACTTTAGTGTAAGAAATATGCATCCACTCAATTCCTATAAGTTGATCTATATTTTGATATAAAGTTATATTCTAGTTTCTAACGACGTATATCGAAAATATACATATACGTATGAAATATTTCGGAATTGCAGTCGAGCTGTTTAACGGTTTTCGGTTTTTTTTTTTCAGTCCCATAGTGCCCAGTTATTGTGTCAAACGTACAGATTGTCGAAAGGAATTCCCAACCAAATTAGCTCAACACTAACCTCAAAAAAATAAACATAAAATCCAAAACGCTATGCGAATTAGATCTATTCCATGGTTAAACCGAAGACAGATAATATTGAAATCCCTTGTGAAAACTGACAGAACTCATTAATATCTATTAGAATATTTCAATTTTCAAATTTTCGTTACTAGCATCTTCCTCTTCCTTTAAATTGTAAAATATATATTGCCTTTGTTTTCTAGCATGGATCCTAGGCATAATAAGCATTAATTCTGAAACAATTATATTAACCAATACTCACCATCAGTAGTTCCTTCAACTGACAAAACGCACAAGAGAGAAATTATGGCGACTTGTAGCAACATTTCAGTCGACGTATAGCTTTCTGGTCGGAAGATGACAGTTTAGTTCGCTTCCAGTGGATGCTGATATCGTAATATTAACAGTAGAAGTTGTAATTTGGATTGATTCAATTAGATGCTTTGGTAGTTGAGAATATGGCTTTCTGAGCTTTTAACGAAATTTATAAGATTTTATGTTCCACGTCATGAAGATAAAATGATATTTTTATAGATTGACAGGGTGTCATCTGTACAATAGGCAAGGCTTCCGCTTCAATAAATTGATAATTGCAAAGTCAGCATTGATAATACAATATTGTTAATATAAAGGATATCACATAAATTAAACTACATATATGATGTGAAAATATAAGATTCTATAATAGATCAACTATTGAAACACAATTAGTCATTTAAGCTTATTGTAGCTACCAGGCAAAGTAAACATACGCCCACAAATCGGCACAATTAAATTTCTAAATTCATTGAAATACCAGCATAAATCATTATGATTAATCTGTCAAGTTTCCATTCAATACTCTTCAAAATGTTCATTATAAAAGTAATCAATTCCTCCCTCAAGACTTAATCAATTTTAGGTTGAGTTTCAAATCGATTGAAAATTACATCTTTTATTGTGCTTATCAACAAATATTTACGTGTCAAGGACAATAACTCGTCAAATTCGGTTTTGTGCGAGATCTTAATATATGATTTAAACAATATTTATTTCATTTATACAATACATGATGTGATTACAAATAATGAAGATGACCGATTCAGAAACACGCAGAGCTTATATAGATCCGTCTCGGATATCTCAATTTATATGATTGAACCGTATTTCATTTAAATTGGATCAAAACTGTAGTTTTTATAGTGCTGACGAGCAAATCAGGGACAATAACTCATAAACCATCCATCGAAAAATATTCTAAATCGAACTTGTCCACGATCTCATCAATATAAATTTTCACACCAAATTTAAATTATATCAGAACTTTTGTTTTTATTGTATGGACTAATTTTTTTACCCTTTTGTAATAAAGATATTATTATTATTATTGTGTTGTTTAAACACATTTTGACGATGTTCGATTTGGATAAGTCAAGGGCAAATTCGTCCATTGAAAAATTTTCAAATTTTCAAACTTGTCCATGACCTCACAAATGAACTCATGTTATCACACTAAATGTCATTGGAAATAGAAAAATTGTCAAATTCTCATTTCTAGTGTTAACAAGGTGGCCATTTCAGTTGTTTAACATTTTTATCAGTACCTGCTCTAAAATATCATATCATAAATGAGAGATGGCTTTAGTCGTCTTGAGAAGAATTCCCCTTAAAGGCAGTCTAATTTTTTTTTGTTTGTTGTATGATCGTTGTTGTCACTCGTATCTATTTCGAGACGAAAATTCTGTCGATACCCTCGTATATTAAACAGAGATTGCCATATTAAAAAATTCAAATGACATAACATCACTTTTATTACATGAAATACGTAAACAACTACTTTGATCCAGATTGTGCTTCTTAATTTATTAAGTTAATACTTTATAATATATATTCATATATAAAAACAAATTATAACTCATGAAATGCTATTGGTTGAAATCACGAAATTTGGAATATGTATTAATTTTTATAAACTTTTAATTGTAGATCGATCACGACCAGGACGTTGTTGAGACAAGCCGGATTAAATGAAGTTTGGAAATAAAACTTTTTTAAAACTTGATCTTCTTTCACAAAACTCGGGTGTGTTTCAAATTTCCGTAATATTTCTATATTAAGCGTACAGTAAACCAACTTGCATGTTTTCTAATTAGTTAAATATTATCATGGTTTAGGGTCCTACTGATTGTTTTTGATCCAGTTCACCGGTTGTATTTTTATAAACACATGAAATTTAATAAAATAACGTGGCCTGTCTGTGGGATCAATAAAACTGAATATTGGTAGAGATGCTGCTACCCAGTTGCCCCGCCCCACCTCAACACATGAATACATATTTATGCCCATATTGACTTTTGGGCGGTTTACATCCCAACTTACATGTGTCGTGATGATCTGTCATAGATGACCGTGAAATATCTTTTGAACAATATATGACAATAATTCCTAATCATACTTTTTAAAATTGATTTTTATTTTTCGAAAGAATTTATTGATTTCATAATCATATTGTACTTGATTTTCTCTATTCAACGATATACGACAAGGATGGTTTAATACAAAATATTTATTTGTTAAATTTGGCAAAAGTAAACACAAATTCTAATTTGTCTGCTAAAATAAGGGATTTCTAGGGTTAAGATGATTGACAGGTCTTGAAGGGGGGTTATACAACAATAGGACAAAACTGATTTATAGTTGTGAATTCGCAAGATATAAAATAATTAATATAAATTTCCCCATTTCTTTAGAACAAAATTACTCTAATTAAAGTATTTTTCAAACCCACTGATACACACCAACTTTTATTGAAAAGCTTTTTTCATCCTAAGCATACATTTTCAGGCATAATAAAATCGCAAGTTTTACGGTTCCGTAGAATTTGCACCAGAACAGAGGATTTTGATGCTGCGTGCCAATTAGTCTTTAAGAAATTGCGAGAGCGGGGATATTCAAAACGATATCTCCGCAGTATTAAAAGTAAAACTCTTTCAGAAATTGAGAACCGGAACACAATCCTCGTTCCGGTAAACTCTGATCAATCTTTCGGATCACGGCCGTTCAGATCTACAAGGTGTAGAACCTGCGAGCATATTTCAACAACCAATAATTCCTTATCTAATAAACATAACGGTAAACAATACCCTATTAACGATGAGCTTTCTTGTACCAGCACAAATATTATTTACCTAATTTCATGCGACAAATGCCACTTACAATACGTAGGCGAAACTCAAAACTCTTTGAGAGAAAGAATCGTTTCGACATCTCCCATCACCTGGATAAACCTATTTTTTTTTTTTTTCTTTTTTGTTACACTCAGGTTTGGCAGCCTCTCAACCAAAAAAGCTGGTGAGAGCTGCCGCTCACTATGGTACTAACTATTTACAGTAAGCTTTTATATTGGCGGCCTATCCATTTTATTTTACAATTTGACGTTATTATGTTAATAGTATAGTATTACATATAAAATAAAAATAATAAAAATTTATAAGAGATTTGAGTGAGCGTCATCATTGTGTAACTTTTCATATTCCAATTCTTCGTATCGGCCTTTATTATCACAGTTTATAAATATGAATATATAGAGATATAAATATGATATAGAAATAAAATATAGAAATATGAATGATATATATATATATATAGGGTATTGTAAAAATAATGTATAACTTTTGTACTATCACAGTAAATATAGATGATATAGCCACTTTATAGAAAAAGGACATATAGAGTGGTATATAAATATAGATAAGAGTAAAAATATATTAAAAGTAGGGATGATATATAAAAATATTAGATGATATGATGGAATATATGTTGTACATACACCTACTGTGTGACAATGTGTGATGTGTCGGTCTCACCGTATTCTAAGTCGGACACGTCCCCACAAAACCAAACTACTTTGGCATGATGTAGGGACGCATCCAAGATCAATAGGATAAGGCCGACACATCAGATAATTTGAGTGGCCAGCTCTGGCTTATCCGAGAAAGAGGCTATGGGCTGACTGCAATAAACCTATTGGGAACCATTTCAATTCTTTCAACCATTCCTTAGCATATATGAAAGTGACACCCATTGAAAAAGTCATCACAGAAGAAGACACCAACCCTAAAAGTTCAAGACTATACAGGGAGAGCTTTTGGATGAATCAACTAAAAACCATTTCACCCTCTGGATTAAATATTGTTGCTCCATTCAATAACATTTCTTGCCAAGCATCCCGAATTATCAAAAGATACTATACCTAATTTCAAAATAAATTTCCCACTGTTTTTTTACAAAAAATTAGTCATAGCTTATTCAAAAAATAAAAATCTACAAGATATACTTGTTCGTGGTAGACTTGACTCTATCGATAATGTAGAATGACCCAACAGAACTTAATGTTCTCATTTTATTTACTATCTTTGTACTTTATAATATATAATAGTATTAAGGCTTTATTTTCTAGAGTTGTAGCCATTAATCAACTTTCTTCATTATTTCCAGAAAATTTGAAGCTGTCCTTTTGTTCCTGTACTTTAATTATTTCCCAAAATGTAAATTATAAGTATTATAAATTCCTTTATTAGGTCCAGGATTTTTTATATGATAACGTTATGATTTTGTTTTATTTAGTTCATTACACATTAATTATTGTAAACATAACTTTAACCCTGTGCCAGTGCCTTATATTGAATAGTAACTTGTTACTTTTCAATCACCCTGATGAAGACTGTATAGTCGAAATGCGCACCCTCCCTCCCTACTACCCCTTGTTTAAATATTGTGTATTTAATTTTGGATTATTTGTGATTTTATTTGGATTACACTTTGTAAGTTTTACATTTTTATATTTGTTATATATATTATACATATTTGATATATATTATATACACAATATATACGTTTGTGTAATAAATATTTTGATTTAAATCATTTTTCTTTAATTTCATAGCATTATATTATTTCTGCCATGGCAAGGAATACCCGTCATTCAGGTAATAGGCACGTCCCTAGATCTAATTATGCTTTTCCTCCAGCCCCTCCTCCCAACTATTATCGTCCCAACTACCCCTTTTCCGCCTCCCAATTTAATAGGCCCCAGAACTCCCAGCAAAATTATCACTCTAGAAATAATCAGCAATGGCACCACAGCTCGCATCAAAATAATTATCACTTTAGAAATGATCAGCAATGGAACCAGCACTCTCAACAAAATCTGAATCACTCTAGAAATAATCAGCAATATCCTGTAAATCCACAGCATCGAGTTAGCCAGAGTGCCGAAGCACCTATAATACGTATGTTTTATCAAGTCTTACAGGCCCTTCACCATATGTCGGTCATTAAAACTCAACTTGAAGGTCGCCAATCTAAAAACTTTTACCATAAAATCAAGGAACTTAACTACTTCATCAAACCAGCCATGAGAAACGACGTCATTACAAAAGTCATAAACACCATCAACCATTCTTGGGCTAAAAATATTCTAACTTCCTTAAGAGACCACTACGATTCTATGCTGAGCCAGAAAATCAATGCCATCAAGTCTCGCTCTTTTTCTGATTCTCGTATTAAGGAATTTTCTACCAAAGCTATCAATTGGGCTAAAACTACCTACAGGCGAAAATTGTCCGACGAAACGTTAAGAAAGTATTCTGACATCATTCGCAATATTGGTATTCCTGAAGATTCCATGGACGTCACTGACACCATTGCAGTTGCTACTACTAACCGATACGACATCCCAACTAATAGCAACCAAACACCTAGTCGCAAACGTCGCCCTTCATCCTCCTCTCCAGACCCAGTCCAAGGTACACCTAGAAAGACTACAAAAATTTCTTCAACATCGAAACCTGTACCACTTATGTCTTTGACATTGCCTTCTACTTCCATGCCTTCTACCAGTTCTTCTTCTACAAATAACCGTTTCAACAACTTCTCATTAACTCCTTCGTTTGCATTTGCTTCCAACCCTACAACTAGTGCCACTTCTTCTACTACATGTACTACCTTGTCTACCATACCCTCTACCAGCTCGTCGTCTATAGCCTCTATATACTCGTCTACCATAACCTCTACCAGTTCGTCGTCTACGGTTACTATCAGTACTTCATCCATACCTTCTACCTCCTCTTCTACCATGCCCTCTTCCAGTTCGTCGTCTACGGTTTCTGTTACCACTTCATGTATACCTTCTACCTCGTCTTCCATTACTTCTACTGTTTCGTCTACCATTATCCCTGTCATTCCTTCTACCAAACCAACCCTTCCCTCTAATAGTTCTTCATCCAAATCTCCCCCCTCATCTCCCAATCTAGCTATTCCATCTACCAACAGTTCTCTCCAATCTTCATCTCAACCATGTTCACCTCTTTTAACCTCTTCTCCATCTCCTTCCCGACAACCATCTTCGCAGAATTCTAAATCTTCTCGACGGAAAATAGATTATGATCACAAACCACTACCAAGTCGTCACGCCAATCAAAACAAAGACTCGTGGACATTGCCTACTATTTCAAAACCAGTCTTAATCCTAGGATCGTCTAACCTCAATCGCATAGATAGAACTAAAATCAAGCCAGATACCCAAATTGAGTCTTATCCAGGAGCCAAAATAGACCACTTAATCCAGATTATTAAGAAATACCAAATTCAGAGACCATCTAACAGCATTGATCCTGAGCACATCATTTTTCATGTCGGACTTAACAACAGAAGTGAACCAGCAGAAACCATCCTGAAAAAAATGTCTAATCTTATTTCTTTAGTTACTTCTTCATTTCCAAACTCTCTTCTCTACATTTCCCACATACCTACAGCCCATTCTTTCCAACTTAAGAACAAAACAGACAGCAAATATCTGGAGAGATTTCATATATGATCATCAACAGTCCTCCACCAAATACCACTATCATTCCTCCAAAACCCACTCATCTGGTATCTTACAATGTCATAATTGAGGTATAAACTTCTTTACCAACTTAATCCTTGCTTTATGTATATGTATGTATCAATAATCAAAGTAATATCCAGCCAATACAATCATCAAAGTCAGAGGCGATGATATCCACTGGACACCAATAACAGCTCAATCCATCTATAGCCACTGGATGGACTTCATCACAGCTTCTTCAGCACCTTTAAACTAGGTGCGGGGGGTCCCAATACTAGTCTCCAGCTTGGAAAAACAGTTGTCAACCTAAGTTCAAGAATTCTCTCTCCAAATGAACAAAAACTACTAGATAAAGGTCTCAAATTCGTACCCTCTAAAAAACCTTCATCACGTATACCATTAGTGGAAGCCACTAAAAGATTTCAGAGAAATTTAAAGTTGAACTATTTCTATAGAAACACGCCTTCTCGTGGTCCGATCACCAAGTTTGTAGAAAAATCAAAATTCACGCCTGCTGATAGCTGTATGCACAAAGACATTTTAGATACCTTTCAGGAAATGGATAATGAAGTATCTCGTTTGCCTATCGTAAACGAGAAAGCCAACCTTTCTCATGCGGAACGTACTGCTTTGAACGCTCTAAAGAAAGACAAAAATATTGTTATCAAGAAAAGCGATAAGGGAAGTTGTTGTGTGATCTTGAATAGGCAGGATTATGTCAATGAAGCCGAATCACAATTAAGTAACCTTGAATATTACACTCCTTTAGACAATCCGATTTACATGGAAACTACCAAATTAATAACAAATATTTTGAAAGATTTACTTGATAAAGACTACCTTAAACCAAAGCAATTTGATTATCTGAAGCCCGACAAGAGCCCGTCAAAGACATTTGTACACCCTTCCGAAAATCCACAAAAATCCCGAAAATGAGTGGTTTTCACCCAATAAAATTCCCAAAGGACGGCCAATAATATCTGACTGTGCAAGTGAGTCTTATAGGGTCTCAAAATATATAGATCACTTTTTACTGCCACTAGCTTCAACACATCCTGCCTATATCAAAGACACAAACGACTTCGTTGAGAAGATAAAAACGCTAAAAATCCCAGCAGATGCCTTATTAGTTTCTTTAGACGTTCAAAGCATGTATACTAGAATTGACAATGAGTCTGGATTGCGCGCTGTAAAGCAAGCATTCGAGCGGAAGCCCGATCCTGATAGACCGGATAAATCCTAGAACTGTTAGAAATTTGTTTGAAACGGAATGACTTTATTTTTAATGAAAAAAATTATCTTCAGGCTTCAGGAACTGCCATGGGAAAACGATTTGCCCCCTCCTATGCAAATATTTTCATGGCAGAATGGGAAAGAGAGGTATCACTTCTCTGCCCCAGACTACCAATTTTTTATGTACGATTCCTTGATGATATTTTCTTAATTTGGACTTTTGGGAATATTTTAATATTCTCAATAACCACCACCCATCTATAAAATTAACCTCCAATATTAGCGAAAAGCAAATTGATTTTCTGGACACTACAGTTTTTAAAGATACCAATTTTCATGAAACCAATCAATTAGATATTAAAGTTTTTTTCAAGCCCACCGACACTCACCAACTTTTATTCAAATCGTCTTTAATTTCATCCGAAACATACTTTTTCTGGCATTATTAAGTCACAAATCTTGAGATTTCACCGAATTTGTACGCGTAAAAAGGACTTCGAGGAGGCTTGTTCTATTATCTTTCAAAAACTACGCGAACGTGGCTACTCAAGAAGATTCTTGAGAAGTATCAAAAGTTCCACATTAGCTGAAATCTCAGCTAAAAACGACTCGAACCTTTTACGATTACCAAATTCTTCTGTTCATCCATGTAATACAACCCGCTGTCAAACATGTCCCTTTATTTTGCCCACTGATTTTTTTAAAAATACACGTACAGGTGAAATTTTTCAAGTTAATGACAAACTTAGTTGTACCAGCAGTAACATCATTTATCTTATCTCCTGTACAAGATGTAGCCAACAATACGTCGGCGAGACAATGAATTCGTAAAGGGTTCGCTTTAATCATCACCGATCTGACATCAATCTCAAAAAAACAAATAAAACAGTATCTAAACACTTTAACCAGTCCAATCATCAATTAACAGACCTAAAAATTATTCCAATAGAACAGATATATGAACAACCTGGTATGAATACTAAGAAAGTTCGATTAATTCGTGAAAACATTTGGATTAACAAATTACAAACCATGCATCCGTTCGGCATGAATATCCAAGTAGACTTTCAGATTATACCCTTGGTTATTCAATACAATAGTACAGCTGGTCAAGTTCCTCGTATAATTATCCACCTCTACAAACAATTGCAAGAAAAATTCCCAACAGTTTTTACAAACGATTTAGTTGTCGCCTATACCCGAAATAAAAATTTAAATGATATCTTAGTCCGTGGTAGATTACCTCCCCTTCCTTAGATTCATTTCTTTTCTCCTTATTTCTGATGTAACCACTATCTATAGAGTGCCTTTCCTCGTCATTATCTTCAACATGCTTTAAGGCTATGTCCCTTTTCTCCCTTATTTCCATTAAACTTTTCAGTTTCACAAGTAAAAAACATTTATTATAATTGATATTCCATTGATATTAATCTTTCTGTGGGAACCAGTAGTATTTTTTACATTTCAGATTATAAAGATTATAGATGATTACTTGAACTTTTCATTCCATTTTTTTTGCACAACTGCACATACAATTCCTTAAATATTGAAAATAAGCCGAGGATTCGGATCAAATATGTTGAACGAAACTTCCGAGGTGCTGAGATACCTTAATACCCTGTGTTTGTTTTACCCTACTGTAGTCGGCAACTTTCACACTGCGATTAGAGGCTGGATATGGGAGAAAATAATGAAGTACAGTATACAAAAACAGTATCTAATTGAAAGTTGAGTTTAAAAATAATTTGTTGAGATTAATTTCTTATCAAAGAAATTCCCATAGGAATAAATTTCTTCCTGGTGAATACTCTGGACACCGTCTGCTGTTTATTTTAGCCTTGATAAAGAAAGTCGTGTATCCTAAGTGTAGAAATTAAGACCTATTTAGAGTATAGTAGAAGAAAATGTCAAAGTGAGAAATGTCAATCCTTTTCAACCCAGGCGCCTGTGATCCATAACGCATTATCGTAACGTTTAAATTGAACCTAGCTTTATCATAAATCTTTAGTCAATATTCTCATCACACTCTTGTTGATTGGCAGTAGATGAATAGACAATTTATACGCTAAAAAATGAAAAAAAATATTCCGTTATATTCATTTCAAAATTAGTCTATACTATTTTTTACATTTAACAATATTTATGTATGAAATATTGGTGGACAATATATATCAAATAAAAGATAACTTGCCTTGAGATAAAAAAAAAAAAAAGCTTAAACAACAGTTTTGTTAAATTGTTGATACAATAAATAGATTATTATGCATCAACATCTGTTTGTAAACAAATGAATTGAAACGAAAAAACTAGACTTGTTTGTCACAGATATGACAGCTTCCGAGCTATTTAGCGTTAGTTCAATCAATTCGGTTTAAAACACAAGTGTCACTTAAGGATTAAATTGTTTTTGCTTCTAGTTGGAGACAACTCGAAATTTCCCAAAACACATATTTGCAATAATGACCACGCCTACGATGCAATATATCTAATTCACCTTTCAACACCTTGCTTCGTGGTGCAAAAATCTATTAGCCACACCCACAAAGTCATAAGTGACGTGTATACTTGTTTTGATTGGTTGGGAAACTCCAACTGACCATGTCAAAATTTGGGTGTTGACCAAAAGTTATAGAATTAACATGGTATAACAAGATTTTGATAGTGTTATCTAATATCTACAGTCCGATCTCAATGATAAACAAAAAAATTTTTCGATAAATTAAGCTTATATTATATATATTTCGACTATTACATAATGATTATAAAAATAGCTGGCGACAAATAATAATAATAATAATAAAAGTAATAACAACAATAATTTATTTCATAAGGGATTGAAGTCTTATAACATTATAAATATTATATTAATTATATATTAGACAAATAAATCATTTTACAGAAAAATAAAATAGACGATCAGCTAATACATATTATTTCGGAACGCAAATGCTAAATATATATACTTTGCAATGTTCATGAGCGAATTTGAATTGGGTTAGATGGTGACAATAATATATTGGAAAAAGCTAGAACGGATATGATCATACACAGGACAGACCAAGAGGAAATGAAATTCATTCTAGAAACACTAAGAATATTCTCATAACGTCCAGTCTATTGACAGACAATGAGATACACATCTGGGCCTTGGAGACCCGGTATTTTATGGGATATACATTTTCTTATGTTCTTATCAACTTTGTAAGTATTGGTCCTGAATGCGTTGTTTAATTTCGAGACAATTTGGAATTAGCCAATGTTGTTTATCCAATAAATCTTGGAAGCCTAAGGACTGTGTAAACAAGGCCAAATTGAAGTCATTAATTATATCCACAAGCAATACTTCGAAAATCTTGAATTGTAATGAAGATTTTCCACTAATGACCCAACGTAGCAATCAAAAGGTGCTATTTGTCTTTTAACGTTCAAATTGACATTATCGAAAATATTAAAGAGTTGATGTAAACCCCTCGATCCCTTTTGAGAAAAAAACCCTGTAGTGTATTAAGTAAGGGATAGAGGCCGAAAACTGTCTATTATGTTAGAGAGAGGACAGTTTGTGAGGGGCGTTAGCCCCGAACACTGTTCTCTCTCTAACATAATTGACAGTTTGAGGACTCTATCTTACTTAAATAATAGCCCTACAAAGTCAAACTAATTGTAATCAACACAACTCATTGATTGATTAATAGTTATGTGGGTTCAAATTGTGATTTAGACTGTGGCAAACATACTCTGCATGTGTCTTCTACACACAATGTATTCATCAAGTGAAAACGATATATTTATAATTCAATCCACCCCAAGTCGAGCCAATGGATAATATTTAGTATGAACAATCCAATTTTCAAATACGGAGAGACCTATTTCTTGATATTTTATCAGATGATAACAAAGTACATGTAAGAGCAAAAGAAGATGAAAATAAGGATAAATATTAAACTCTAATGCCACAACAATTAGGTTTAACAAACCTTTGGAAAAAAATCTGACATAGATGCGATTGTTAACAAAGGCCAATCAGAGAAAAGAGAATCAAAAACACGCTGTATTTCACTTTATCAAATGTGAACGTTGTAAATAAAACTGAATATATAATTGAATTGCTTTGTCAGTGAAAAGATAGGTCCTAACAACTAAAAAATAATGGACACTTTTTAAAAAATAATGGACACTTTTTTCAAAATAATGGACACTATTTTCAAAATAATGGACACTTTTTTCAAAATAATAGACATTTAGTGAACAATTTTCATGAAATAGTGGACAGTTAGTGAGTAGTTCAAACAACACTCATACATTCTACTAGAGAATGGATAAATACAACAAAGGATGACGTCATAGCTGTTATTTAAATTTACAAAGAAAATACGTATGCGAAGGTTTTGACACACTCCAAATAGTTCTGATCATGTTTGAAATTGCATTTACCTTGCTGTGGGTATCCTCTCTGGAAAATGAAATGAAATGTATTAAGGTGAATCCGCACCAGAACGGACTATAAAGCACCTGAACACTATTAAAACAAAACAAAATTAAAACTAGTAAGTCATTAATACATTAAAATAAAAAGTATCACAGAAACCCCAAAAAGGGGCGAAAAAACAATGTTAAAAAGAATATCACAGAATGATTGTAACCCAAAATGGGCTTAAAACAAAATACCAAAAAACAAAACTATAACAAAAACAAAACTATAACAAAAAATATGTTTTTAAATTTAAGATACAGATTAGTCTGTTCTAAAGAGAAGGTTGCGCAAACAGCAGAAACAGAGACCTAGCACAGTGCGTGCACTCAATCAGAATGTGTCAGGAGAACCTCGCAGTGCTCACAGACTTGTTGAGGCTCTCGCTTGAGTAAATAAGAATTGGCAAGGTATGAATGACCGAGACGATAGCGACACAAAAAAACTCCATTTCTCCTGTTGGCATAATAGGATAAGAGGATGGCCAGTCCCCCCAGAGAGGCTTGATGGCATGAAGTTTGTTTGTATCTTTAGCATCCCATTTTTGCCGTCATCGTTGCAAAATAAAAGTCCTTATCACTGAGTAGGGGCATACACTGGATGCATGGTGCATATCTCGCTAACGACTGTTTTCCGTATCTGTGAGAAACAGGGACTTTCTATGGGTCAGATAAGTATGTCCTGAACCCTAGCTCCAGAACCAGACCGGAACAGTGTATCGTACTTGCGGAACGGGCATCTTTTCGCCAGGCGCTTCCCGCCTGTTGGGTTTTGTGTCTGTGGACTGGGACGACCCACTTGCTCACAATCTCTACCAGCTTGACGGCCCGGAACTCGCCCACGGTCATTTTATATTTGCAAACTTGCCCCTGACCACTGGGCCGATAATAATAAGTATGTATGTAATAATTAATTTAAATCCAGGCATAAAATAGCGTAAAAATAGCTTGAAGTACTTGCAAGGAATAGCTTAAAATAAACGGGTAATGTCCCGTAAAAGACGAGTTGACCTAGATTCCCCTACCTGCCCAATTGGGGAGTTCGGGTTTTATGTGTTTTTTTGTCACCTAAATACAATAAATGGCCCAAAAGTCGATGAAAATGTCAGAACAAATCTCCCGTGCCCCTAACCTACCCTACCTACCCCATAAAGTCTTATCAATTTCAATACTCATACCAAGTTTCATCAAAATCCATTGAAAATTGTATCTTCCATTGCACCCACAATAAAATTTGTACACGGAAACTTCGTATTTATGTAAGTCCAAAAATATTCGAACGTTATATTTGGACTTTTTCTAGTGTACTTTTGTACTTTTCTGTGTGTATTTTTGTACCCTAAATACACAGCAACCCTAATTTTGGTTCTGATTGGTTGGTTTGAATTTTTGATTTAATTATGGGGATCATTCGGGGAACGCACGTACCACACGTACCTGTAATTTTGATGTTAGTTAATAGCATGAAATGTTTGACATTAAGTCAATGTCAACAATGATACTTTAATATACGTCTTGTGTAACGTGTTAATTCCAAATTCCATTTTATTAGTTATAAATTTTACATCAGATTATCGAACCAACTTTGAATAGTGTTAGATGTTTGTATCACATCTTATTAAACGAACGATAATGTTGTGCTCATCACAAAGTCATACAGATGGGTAAAAAATGCGTTTTTACTAATATTTCGAAAAGAAATAAATCTTTAGCATCTAACAGCTGACTTTGAAACGAAATGGGTTATTCGCTATGTATCATATAATCAGTAATGCTGATCAATATTACATAAACTTTCTTCGCATCTCCATTTTAACGTACTTGCGTTTTGTAACTTCCCTTTTAATTGAAGAAAATGTGCGGTAGCTTCAAAATAAGATCGCGGTCTTTTTGAAGTATTTGTTTACTTCTGTGAAATATATCAGTTTTTGTTAGCTTCTTACTTCATAAAATGGATAACGCAACAAAAAATTACTTCAGAGAAACTATTTTTTCTGTCATAAGCAACAAATCTGCTCTTCCTTTTGGGGATGAATGCTCAATCGATTTCTTCCCAAGTGTTGCCAGTCAGCCTGCCAAATTTTTAAGTGGGTCTAACAAGAAAGTGAATTACTCAATCGAAGGACTTTCATATCTCGACCAATATTTAGGAAAAGATGTCTCCAACCAAAAACAGAATATCCTTGTTGTCAGGAGAGGTCAACCATATCCTGCAATAGAACTAACAGCACCAGGGGACAAATCTGGCAATGAAGTTGATGTGAACTCTCCCCAAAGAAAAATATCAAAACTTGATACTGATAGTAATCAAAACAATATAAATGATAAGAAATCAGAGGATATTTATGACACTTGTGGATCTCCATTGAAGTTACAAACATATGCTGATTTATCAACTTGTGATTCCCCATCTTATGCATCTCCTGCGTTTGTGAAAAGATCCAGTCCTCACTATATTCCAGTTGGTTTGTCTTGTTTAACTAGCAGGCAACTCATTTCTCTATTCAATGTGAATTACACAGAGCTTATGTCAGCATCAATTGCTTCCTTTTCACGACTTCCCTCTCTTTGGATTATATGTGATAAGAATGATATTAATTCTTCAGTTTTAATGGGAGCTCAACCTGTTTTATCAAACAATGGTGGCGATAAACAGTGGGGTCTAAAGTTAACAACAGTTACTCAGATTGAAACAGAAGATATTCTTGCCACTAGCTCCAAAATATTCAAGCAGAAAATTCATGAAAATAGATGTTTTGCTAGATATGATTTGGTCAAACCAACTGCATCCTCTATAGATGACTTAACTGCTTATCAAGGCTCATTGTCTCTAGAATTTCAGTGGAAAAATGGAACACAGCTGCTACAGAAACCTGAATATCATTCTGATGCTGTAATTAAGGCATCAGTGCACTCTGGTAAGTGGTAGCCTACTTCGTTTCATTGCCCCATCTATAGCAAAGATGAAAGAAAAAATGTTTAATATAGAATAATATTTTACAAAAGGAGGTAAAATTCCAAACAATGTCAGTTTACATATCTAATAAATTTTGCTAAGGTGTCGTTTTTTTTAAAAATATGGTACTGGTACCTATAATTTATGGTATGGTATATTTAATTGCTAATTAGTATCAAACCAATAAGCATTTTGAATGACGAACACTGACAACTTTCATAAATTTTGTTGCTTTTTTCCATAATGAACAGTATAAGCTTATTGTATAATATCCTTGTGTTTATTTTAAAGGGGACCAGGCTTTATTTGTTTCGGACAATCATCCGACAGCCTCAAACACATGATTTCTTTTGGTTAGCTAATCAGAAATAGTCTACAGAGCTTACCTTTGACATTTGAGCCTTCAAATCCATGTGTATCCATAATTATCCAAGTTTGAAGAATCATAATGACTTAAGAAATTACGAACGTCCCGCCATATTGGAAAACGGTTCGTCTTGTTAATCAAAGAGTTATCCTTCCCGTCGTGCAATAGTGGTCATCTATATAAATAGACTACAACGCATTTTTCAATTGTAGACTTTGTCAACAGGACACACAATTTTCAGACTGACTGGAGACCAGCCGCGTACAGCACGGAAAAAAATGAAAAGTGAAATTTTTTGTTTGAGGCATATTTCAAGGTATTTTGCGATTTTCTCAGAGCTTGAATATTTCTGAGGACTGTTTAAATGTAACAAAGGCCCAAAACGACCCCTAAAAATTAAGCCTGGGCCCCTTTAAATGTTCATGGATTTCACTCTTGACACATGTATGAACTTCTATTGAGAATAGCTTTGCTGCCCACAATGGCTTGTGTTGTTTAATTCAGTGAGGCATAATCCATGCTGTTTTGATGAAAAAGTAGGTTAGGCCATTAGGTTACAGTACTATTTTTGCCATCCTTGTAAGCCCAATCGTTTTATGATAATATTTTGCCCAATATGGCAAGTACTTACCTATTGCATTTCACCTGTACATGGAAAAATAACATAATTTAACCTGATATTGGTGTTTAACATTTTAAGTTATTAACTGACCCATGACCAATATAACTGACCAATTACAAATGATAACTGACCAATACTTGTTATTTTCAGGAGACATCAGAAGTCCTGCTATTGGATTGTTTGAAGAGTTAACTATATTGAAAAGTCTTATGACTGCTATAACTACCAGCGAAATCAATTGGGCAGCATCTAAAGATCAAGCTCCACTACTAGATATGGTTAAAGAATTAATAGAAAATACCAAACTAGGAGATACTGGTAGTTTCAAAAAACTTCAAAGTGAAGATTTTGAAAAAAATCCTTCTGATCAGTTTAAATTGAAAGAGCGTCTTGATTATGACTTTACTGATCATTTGTGGAAGATTTTGATCACTTGTTCTTCCTATAGTGATTTATCTACCAGTTTGAATTATATTTTCAAAGCTTTAGGTAAAGGAGAATTTCAACCAGCAGTACATAAAAAGAATAAAACCATGATGGCACAGTACATACGTGATTCATACACTGGGCGCTTAATCATTCCACACTTAGGGGGAATGTTTCCCTTGAAATTAGTTGTAGAAATGGGCATAGAGAAACTACGTTGTGACTACCTTCATGCATTTGTTTCCCAAGATTTGACTACTCCCAGTCATCTTGATTACTTTTTGCAAGTTGATGTGGATTTGGAAGAAAAAATCTGTCGCATGGAAAAAATGCAATATTCTCTAGAAATGGTAGTAATGATTCAATTATTTTTCCGCCTTCCTTACTCTATTCTTGGAACTTGTGCTCGGAAAATGTTAAAGCATTTTCAAAGCAATGGAATCAATGATTCAGAGATTTTTGAATTTCCCGTTCAGACCAAAACAGTGCTGCCTGTGGTCAAGGAATCTTTACCTTCCTTGTGGAATTTGACAGTAGAAAAAAAAGTAGGCAATTTATCTGAGCAGAAAGTTTGGACATTGACTACAAACCAGCCTTTCATTCATTTGACGAAAGATTTAGATGAGAGAGAGGAAAAAAAAGATGAAAAGTCGCATTTCTATTTAACGTTCAGAGATGATCATATATCTATTACTAATAGCACGGTTGATACTTCTGAATAGGCTGCTCTTGTTGTCACTTTCCAATAGATTGATGATATTGAGTTGAATGCTATTATTGTTCTTGCTATTAATTATCTGTTAATCAAACTGTAAACAAAAATATAAATATAAGAATTTAATGATAGTCTAATTAGCATTATTGGTGTGTAAATGCAATAGATCATGCCACAAACATACATAAATGACTTCATCATTTATTCAGTTTGTCATTAGATCTTTTGCTTTTTTCACACTATGGTGTATTTAAACAGTAACTGATTCCTTTGATTCTAAGTTTTAATTTGAAACTCATTAAAGACACAATTATTAACAGATTCTGGACACTGAAACAAGAAAGGAATATTTGGTAAAATGTTGATGAAACTTTTGATTTTCTGTTGATGGTTCAGCAAGATATTCTTGTCTATTATTAAATCTACAAGCGGGCATATATACCTTGTCTGGCAAGCTATGTTTTAATAAATATCATAATCGCATAAACCATTAGTGATTTTGGTGTTAGGATTTTGGATAAATATCATTTAAATCTAACTATTTTCTGGTATTTATATGCTTATGTTATATATTTTTTTGTTGATTATTAAAGTCAACTATACAAGGCAGTAAAATAGATTTGTGTTATATATTTTTTTTTTAAATATTTGAGAGTTTACAAAGTACAATGTAAATTTTTTTTCCATGTCAAGTTTTTGCTTTCAATGTCAAGTTTTGTTTCAATGTCAGTACTTGTGTTCCATGTTTTTCTTTCAATGTCAGTACTTGTTTTCTATGTTTTGCATTCAATGTTAGTACTTTTTTTCCATGTTTTTCTTTCAATGTTAGTACTTTTTGTCAAAGTTTTGCTTCCAAATTCCTAGTCTTGATTAAAATATGAATTAGTCTTTAGATTTTTGGGGAATTGTAGCGTACAAAAGTTCTTCCTAATACATTTAGTAACATGCTGTATTTAGTTCCATTTCTTGTTTGCTGAATGTTGTCACTGTAAACATTTTGGTGTTTGATATATTGCATTAAACTTACTCATTATATTGTATTTGTCTATGTAAATTAGAGCAGTCACACACTAAAAACAAAACTCGTTTGCAGTCAATGTGAAAAAAATGAGCGAAAAAATACCCTTCACAATATAACAGTTAATTCTGGACACATGAATTCAAAGACCCAAATTTTGACAGTAAGCTTTGAATACCCATTATTTAGATTAATGTATGATTGGTCATACAGTTAGCAACCATATACTGTTAGAATTTTCTGTTTCAATTGAGATTTTGGATGGTAGAGGTATTAAGGAATGATCTTATGGAGCTCCTAACTCACTTGTTTTATCTCTTCAACCAGTTTTTAAACAAATCACACTGGACAAACAGGATAATCCCAGGAATGTGGTGAACCATGTCAATTGAATGCAATTAATATAGTTAAATCCAAATGGGATGGCAATGTGTACCACAAAAAAAAACATGCAAATACCAAAGTAGTATGGAAACCTAAGAAACAACCACTCTGACCGTTTGTTTCCGTCACACAATCCTAGGGCTTGTAGAAAACGAAACGAAAGTATGGTTTTATCACAAATTCACTCTGTACTTGTGTAGTTTTAGTATTCTTAGACAAATTGTATATTGAGATATTATGTATTTTCCATTTTTTTTTTCCAATGCATTTCCCCATGGGCTGAATGTGAGACAGGACCATGTCCTTGTGTATTGGTTGGGCCTAATTCTGAACCATGTAAAATAAAGAGTTTATAATTAAAATTATCAAGCATAAGGTCTCCAATAGAGAGGGTGTTTGTAATCTGCCATGATGTCACTGTTGCAAATTTCATTGCATTAACAGGGTCTATGCCAAAGGTATATGTCCTAAAACTCTATTTGCATAAAATAAAGTTTCACTAAATTTTGTCAGTCACTTCCCTGCAAAATTTGAATTGAGAGGCCTTCATGGCCCCAGCCACAAAGACTCCTAACGTTATATCTACATTGTATAAATTTGTCCTGTTTTATAACGTTTCAGCTAAATGCCTTCTTCAGAAACACTCAAAGTAGTCTATGATCACATTTTTCTCGTCCTTCTTTTTCCAAATTTTAGTTTAGAATGTTTTTCGGTTGACACGACGTCAAAAAGATCGTTATGACGTCATACTTCTTTGGTCATTCGCTCGCCATGCTGTTAGTAGTCCCTCCATAAAAACCCAACAGAGCACTTCTTATTCAGTCCACTCGGATCTTCCGTTCGTAGTCTTTTTATCTACAGTTACAAAGTGACTCCTCATGTCATAATTACTGATGTTAAATCACACTTTTTTAATTATTGGACAATATTACATTTATAAGCATAGTAGTAGAACATAGGTTAGGTTTATGCTGTATATACATTCTTTAAATACATACATGTAGTATAGCTAATATCAACACAAGGGTAGGGTATAGTGGAGTAAAAACATTAAAGCACATCCAGCTCGAAAGTCTCAACCATACCAAATGTATGGTTCTTACATGCAAATAACTCACATAAATGTAGTGTACAGCCATTTTGATCTACACCTCTAGTTATTCAGTCAAATTTTCTATAATATTTCAATAAAACCATTTCTTTGCATCTAAATGGGATTTACAGGTTAGGTCAAAATAAATATCTATAACGAGATGAGATTCAAAATGGCTGTGAACTATGCGCGTTAATTCCATGAAAGAACAATACATAGTTTCTTATGACTCATAACATAATTAAGACCAATTTATTTTAAAAGGTGAGGGTAGAATCCATAGCTCTATTAAAACCAATAAATAATATTGCTTCATCACTACCTTACCCACCTCAAAGTAAAGTAGATTATTTGTGTTGTATGTTTTGATCAATCCTGGATGTACATAGATATCTTTACTCGACTATAGAACAAAATGTCTAATCTATACAACCACCTATAATAGATTTGACTGTATTTTGATTCATACATTTTTGAGTGTCCAGTTTGAGTGTTTCTTATTTGAAAGTCTAATAATATCTTTGCACCCTGTAAAAAATTGTCTGAAATTTAAAGATCTCTTGACAGTTTGAAACCGCAAAACAAGTAGGTTAATGCCGCTACCAGGCAAAATTTCTCTCATTACATACAATGCCCATCTTCATTAGCCAATTTTGTGTAGGATGTAAAACTCCATTCATATTAATAAAAGCACCTGCCAAGTAACTCAAATAATTTCCTTATCATACATTAAAGTCATATGGTTATATTTTAGTACTGTGAGTTTTCCATTTTAGTTACACTCTGTGTTCTACAGTTTTAACTGCAAGTGATCAGTGCCACATTTATTAGCTTAATTTGCCAAGAAAATTTGCTGAAAGCCATCTGCAGTATTGTTTTGAAATAATTATTCCAAAACTTCATAAGCTATTTATGCCTCCAAACTTAAATATGTACATAATTCAAATATTAGCAAACAGGAGGGGGCTAAAAACAATTTCAAGGAAATACAAGGACGAAGAAAATCTGTGGTAAGGAGTATAAATAACATATTTTAATCAAATCACATCATACACTAGGATGAACATCAAGTACTGAACAAACTTTTAAAATGGTTTTGAAACACAGTTGTATATTGGATAAAGTTATCTGTTTATCAAATGATAGACCTCAATTTCAGCTTTCTGTATCACTTTAAAGAATTCAAATTTAGCGACAATTTCTCGAGAAAGTAGACAAGTCTCCCATTTATTACATATGACATGTTAATAATAACCACCATCAGCATTACTGATACATTTTGTTGAATTATAGGAACCTGATGTCTGCTATGAATTCTGAAAAGTGACACATGTAGCATAAATTGAGCTGTATAAAAGGGTCAAGTGCATATATAAGATATATTCATTCAAGAGCTTTAAGACAAATGCCAGATCAAATTTTCAGATGATCATGTATTATTTCTTAAATATATTATTTCTTCCTATGTTCTAGTTATGTTAGCAAGAAACATCTAAAAGAACAGTATCACAGCTAATATAATATGTACACTAAAACGTTGATATCTGGGGGAGTGATAAACAAAATATAAGCTATGGGTAATCAGACATGGGTACAATTCACAAAAACTTATTTTTCTTTTGAAATTATCCAACACCAAGTTTCAACTTGAAAATTTCCAAAAAAAAAAAAATCTTATGCAATGGCTTTTTACATTTGAAAAAGTTACTGTCATCAAAACCGCTTTAAAATGTGTTTTTTTGTTTGTGTCAAGTGTTTTTTAGACACAATACTTGAAGAGAATCTGAGATATTTAAAAGCTAACCAAAATTATTACAGATTTTTATACTAGGATTTCTCTTCTTCATTATTTTCATTGCCTTCTTCATCATCTTCATCATCATTCCAACTCTCCTGTACAATAGTGGCCACTTTCTTCTCATATTCTCGCCTGTTCTCTCGATACAGCTGAGCTGCTTCATTATTAGCAGGACTATTGGGATTAGGATCATGTAATAAAGACTGAAATATGAACAATTACACAAAAATAACAGCATTTCTCAAAGGTTTTTATGATTTAATCATTAAACTTGGCATCATTTTGGATTTACCCTGGGTTTACCTATAAGGCATTACACCTTCTAGAGTCTAGAGCATATTCCAGAGCAAATAATTTTGAAGAACTATGGCACTAACTCATATTAATTCATTTTTATTTTTCAAATCTTTACTAAATTTGACCAAAATCCATCAGCAATTCTATGTATTGACTGTCTAGGTAAAATTGTTAAAGAAGGGTTCGCTTATTTTCATATATATACCATAATTGGACCGGTAATACTTATATCAATAGAAAGTAGAGGTGTTCTAATGACTGGGAAAAATACCAGATGGTCCCACAAGGCCCTAATTAACTTGTAATTAGGCTAATTATGGCGTGATTTCCCTCGGCAGGGTACTGCCATAGGTGTGAACGTCAAGTCTCAAATGTCGTTGATCTTTTTTTGATCATCCACAATTCGGTACATAACTGGACGCTGTGGTTGTTAAGTATGCATGCATGCGTACTTGCCCACATTCCTTAATATTTTCCACAACAACAATGGCATTTTGGTATTCCATTTATTTTCTCTAGCAAAAGGCAATAAAACGTTTAAATATCACTTTGTAAAAAAATTATGAATTAACTTAAATAAGTTTTAACTCACTAATAATAAATACAAAATCAATTCTTATTGATTCATTCATATGACGTCGTTTGGTCACGTGAACAAACATGGAGTCCAAATTTAGCGTTTCAAAGCAGATCAGAGTCAAATGGATTCCACAAGCTTTTCTATGTCCACATAGGTCTTTTGAACTTGAGAGATGGATTATTCATTAGAAACTCCAATTAATCAATTAGTAAGCTTACTTTGGCTCTAATTAATGAGGGAACCCATCTTTAACAGACTAAACATCTATGAAATATAAGTATAATACCTGAATAGAAGTTAAAATAGCTGACACATCATATGTAGGACTCCATCTATTTTGTAAAATATCTAAACATATACTACCATCTGCGTACACTAAAATAAAATAATACATTCAACTATAATGCTCTGGACATATTACAGGGAGCCATGGTGGCCCAGTGGATTAGATCCTCGCTTACTTAATTGTCCAGGGTTAAGGTTGAGATGAGCTTTTGGATTTTTCAACCAAGTTTCCACTCTATAAGTGATGCAGGGCTGACATGGAAAAAACACCTAGTTGTTTGGATGGAACAATAGAATAAATAGACGCCCTGTGTGCTAAAGTCTGCATATGTTAAAAATGCCTTGACAGTTTAAAAGCATAAAAAAAAGGCTAAAGCCACTATCCAGGCAAAATATCCTTATTGCATCCTGCTTGGTGTTGTTCATCTTTATTAGCCTAGGTGTAGAATGTAAGACTAAAAACTCCATTAATCTCATTTTATTGTTGGACATTTAAATGGGTCGAGAATTGCTTCAAATTTCAGGCTTTTTATTTCTAAACTTTAATTAAAATGATTTAAGTATTTAAGTCATCTGATTGGTCAAACACTAAATCAATTTTAAATCAAGTATAACTATTGCTGTATTTTTTAAAACCTGGATCTTACTTAATCAAGTTTTGGAGAATAACGCCCTTGATCCGATCTGACATGTTATGACACAGTAAGAAACAATATTTCAATATACGTTTTAGTTTTGATTTACTTACCATTTGGATGAAACATTTTTGAGACAAATCTTACAGTAGGGGGTTTGTTAGGATATTCTTCTGTAAATTCTATTGTTAATTTGAATGTTCCATATTCAAACGGTGTATCAGGGGGCCTGAAAGTAAAATGTAGTTAAATTAGCTCAAGAAAACTGTTTGCTAAAGAACTACTTGTTCAATGGTATTTGTATGTTCAGAGCTTAATTGGCATGACTTTTCTATACTTGTTATTATTTTGTAATAATTTGCATGTTCCTTAAAGAAAAATGGCCATGTTAATACACCCACATTTGTAATGAAATACAAACAGATACTCACACCATGTTTCATTCTACAGTCAGATCTACATTAATTTGTGAGAATATAAAAAGATTGAGATGACTCTTAAAATTTAACATTGATTTACAAAGAAAGAAATCACTTCAAAAACCATAACTTATTGGCCAAACTTCTAAGCATTCATTTTCCCCAGATAGCTTTAACTGTAAAATCCACAGTTTTTAATTTGATGTACATAAGGTCAAAATGAAAATTAACATTAAGAATTTTAAAAGCTCTCTCAATACAGATCTTTGATATAAACTCCAGGGGCGTAGCATGACCATTTTGACTAGGGGGTATAACGTCTAAGTGTTACAGACGAACACGTGTAACATCTAAGTTTTACCGACGAACACGCATTCTCCGTTATACACAAACGAAATCCATCGTTATAGCAAATCCTAAACCTTTGAAAACCATATCAATCAGGGGTGTATCTAGAATATGCCTGAGAAGGGGGTCTGAAAGGTGATTTTTCCAAGGCAAGTCCTGCAGGCCAAAGGCCTTTGTATTGGGCCCTTGCAATGGGGGAGGGGTGGGTTTGGGTGTTCTCCCCCAAAAAATTTTACAAACTAGGAAACCCGGTGAATACATCTGACACGATTTTGGAAGTCGTTTCCACAGGTCAAAATTACCAATTTTCATCGGAAAACCATGTTTTATATAGCCTTTTTCGACCTATTCTGCGTTTTACCAGACTCTACAACAATCAAACCTAAAACGAAACGACTACAAAGGGAGAGTTTCTGGATAGACCAATTACAAACAGTCGTACCTCACGGTCTAAATATCCAGCATGACAACCAGATTATACCTTTTGTCGCCACCTACATTTCTACAGCTAAAAATGCATCTGTGATTGTGAAACCAAACGTTTAGTGACTGCTTACAAAAGGAATAAAAATCTGAGTAATATTCTTGTACATGGTAGATTAGATCCCCTTTCATTATCTCCCTGAAGTAATCGCTTTGTATTTTTATTTAATGGCTTTATCTTGTAAGTTTCTCTAGAAGTAGATAATTTCTTATCAATTGATGTATACTGAAATTCGTAGCATAGTCTCTACTTGTGACCTAGGCCAATGCTTCTATAGGAGATCATCTCTTATAACACCCTTAACCGACAAGTTCAGTAAAAATCCCTTTTTAGTAGACGAACAGTTTTCCGGTAACATCATAACTGACACAAGGTTTCCACTCTTTCGGTCAGCCAATCGGTTTTACTGAAGGCTCCATTCCCCATCCATGATCGACCGATTCCGCGTTTTAGCGACAAGTTTAGTAAAAATCACTTTAATCAGGGATTCAAATTAACACTCGCCCAGTTGCCATTGGCAACCAAAAATTCCAATGGGTGACAAAAATCCTGGTAATGGTTGCCCAGGTGGCGACCTTCTTTTTGGACTACTTTTGCTTTATAATGGAAATTTATGCTTGCCATACATTTATGATTTTTTTGATTTTTCATTACATAAAATATTTTACTACTGTTTTCTAATCTTTGCGAATTTTCTAAAAATTCCTTTTAAAATCTAACTATTTTATTTCTGGGCCCCTAAAAGCTTTACTGGGCCCCAAGAAATTGTATGTTAGGGGCCCAGTGGGTTCCTGACATGGTTTTCTTAATTTGAACCCCTGCTTTAATGTAGATGAACGGTTTACCAATAACATCTTAACAGACAAAAGATTTTCACTCTTTCGGTTAATAAATCAGTTTTTCCGACGGCTCCATCTATGACCTTCTTCTATCAGCCAATTCCGTGTTTTACCGACAAATTCAAATAATGAACAGCTTACCGATAACAAGGGTATCGGTTAACCAATCGGTTTTACTGAAGACTCCAGTCATAACCAGCTTATACCGACCGATTCCGGTAGTTTCAGTAAAGAAAATACTTTTAATGTTGACAGTTTACTGATAACATCATAACCAACACAAGGTTTTTACTTTTTAGGTTAATTGGTTTTACCGAAGGTCCCACATTGGCGTCTTTTATCGACCGATCATAACCAAAACAAGGTTTTGACTTTTTAGGTTAATTAATCGGTTTAATCGATCGATTCCGCGTTTTACCAACGGTTCCATCCATGACCCCTTTTTACCCAGGCCTCGAAATTTGCTTCCCCAGCGTAAACGAAAAATCGTTGACGGTAATTTTCATCACGTAACCGATAGTTCGGTTCGGACTCAAACGTTCGCGAAACCGATCGGTTACGTGAATCGTGGTAGGTAGGTAAATGGCAAGTTAACGTTCGTTTTGCCCAATCATGCAGTCCATCTGATTTGATATGGCGCAAGATATTTCCTTTGTGAACACAACTTACACCATCGGCATAATTCTGTATTCCGGACATGACTGTCCCCTAGATCCCACGTCTGTTGGCTTCCTTTCTGATATCTGAGAGGTGTGTCGAACAAACTTTACATTCCAGTTTTTCAATATTTCCATCATCGCCGATTTCAACAATTTTAAAATCTTTATTGAATGACCATTTATTGAAAGTCTTAACAGTGACGCTTTCTGGTTTACGATTTGGCTGTGCCATTTTCTAACAGGTGACTGAACTGGCCGATTCTCTGGCAACAGTACAAGATCGACTCTAGGCTAATAGTTAATAAATGTTTAGTTACGCCGGAAAATCACAACTAGCTGATATGTAACTTTTTTTTTATTAATAATATTTTATTGACATTTATTTAGTAGCTATTGTTTGTTGAATTTAATAAGTGAGAGTAAAACCAAAACGTCATTGAAACAATAAAATCAATTAAATCTATATAAAACGATCAAATAGAGATGAAAGTTACATGACATAGGCATATTAATCATATGCATGGCTTAACATTGGCCCGGGAATGAGGATAATAAATTTTTCTTCCAAAGATTGGTTCACGCAATGATCCCGTGTTAGATAATACTACTGCCATAAAACAATGTGGAATGAATTTTTATTAGTAGCGTATTGAAAATGAAATAGTTTAACATCCTGCCACCTTCACGATGAGTTTTACCGATTGAAAACTGATTTGAGACAGTTTTACTGTTATCGTTATACGGCAAAAGTTCACGTAACCGATTTTTCGTTCTGCCCATTTAGACTTTGCGTAACCGACACGCGAACGATCGTTTCGTTCACGTCAAAATTCGAGGCCTGTTTACCGACCGATTCCGCGTTTTACCGACGAGTTCAGTAAAAGTGGGGAGGTGCGGCACCCACCCCCACACCCCCCGTACCCTACGCCCCTGATAAACTCCAATGCCCACTCTTCGAAATATATTTTCTGCTTTACACCGGTTGTAACTTCAACTTTATTTGTCAAAATCAACCACAATTTGGGCCTTGTCCAAGATCTCATCAAATACATGATCACACCAAATGTAGTGTATCAGATGAAATCTGCATTGGCCTTTGAGTTCACATACAAAATCAGACAATTTTTTTTTTACAAAACTCAAAAATAGTCTGCGAACCATAGCGACATACGCCCACCAGCAGCTTCAATTGAAGTGCTAATCAATGTTTGTTGTCAATTCAAATTTGGTTCAATGTCTAATCTATAGAATATTTTAATTCGGACACAATACTTCGGAGAAAGATGATATCATGATCTTATGAAATCTATAAAATATTTTGGCAGTAATAAACTATATGATTGGTAAGTCGAAAGTAAACCTAATAACCTCTTTATACTGACAGAAACATTTTGGCAATTCTTCAACCTATTAGCCTGTTAATATCATGATAGAAATGTTGTATAATAAAGACAAAGATATGATAGTTAATCTTACAGTTAGAGCAAGGCATTTATATTTCAAATGGCATTTATTAGACAATAAAAAAAAATCTATATGACTTAAATGCCAGTATCTTGAATGTATTTTCATTAATATGGTCTAATGTACTCAGAGCATCAATTGCAAATATGTGAGTTTAGGATGTTAATGTTAAAAAATATGTAACACTATGTGGTATCATAGTCAAATTGTACAGTCTTGTTGACTCCCTCCAATACATTTCACCTAAGGCAGTACTGGTACCTACCCGAATATGACTGCATTCCACAACATAATATTTTTATCTGTTGGAGCTCCACTAACACCAGCAGGAGGATCATCCTGTAACCTATAATATATTTTTTAAAAAAAGAGATTGAGACCTGACATCCTATAAAAAATTTTTTGTTCACTTAATCGTGGAGCTGTTTTTGTCTCTGAAATGTTGAAGGACATTACGTGAGCAGTGCATATTTAAGCGAATCTGCGTGGTGGATGCATTCAAATTTTCCCGGGTTGACACCTCCATTATGATTTCAATAGAAAATGATACAAAGAAAGCATCGAACGCTGCAAATTCCAAACAGACTGTCAAACAAGTGCAACATTATTCATAATATGTGCCGACAAACAAAATTTCATAAGTCAGGCATCGGACAAGTACATTACCACTGATCTCGGTTTAAAAGAAGTTCCGATCACACGTATCAGTAATTTTATTTTCATTATTAATTATTTAGTTTGTTTATCGTTTAATCGGGCCTGCCCTAGATTTACCAAAACCATGTTTAAAGGAAGTTCCTACCAGGAAAAACAATCTACCACTGGTCTCGCTTACTACCGAAATCATCTTTGAAAGAAGTTACGATTGCATGATCGGGAGTTCGAAAACAAAAGATTTTAAAGATAACACCTTTATTTCAATAATATATATTGTCTCCGAGTTAACTCGAAGTTGTCAATGAATTAACTTATGGTTGTACCCGAGTTAACTCACTTTGTCTCCGAGTTAACTGTCCCCAAGTTGACTTGTCCCTAAGTTCATCCAGAAGGACTATAGTTAAGCCTTGATTCTCAGGGGGGTGGGAGCATTGCAATTCAACAATAATTTATAATAATAATGATAAACTATAGATAATTTTACAAAAGTTGCATCATAATCTGGCCATGCTTTACTGGGAATAAGGAAAAATCTAAGGCAGGCCTTGAACATTCGTGTCTGTATTCTGAGAAATTTTAAGTTAATTTGACGAAAATTTCAGCAACCCAAACTTAAGTAGATAAATTAAAAATAAAATCCAATAAAAAACCAAAACAAAAGGTTAAATTTTAATTAGATTGTGGAACCTTAGATAGCTTCCTTGAAATGATAAGCTACACACATTAAGGGCATTGTTATTAACATACATTATAGGCCTAAATATTCAGATATGATAGATTTAGATGGACTAAACCACTCAATTTGAACCTGAACATGTACTAAGCTGCGCTAATTTCTCTGGTAAAAGATTACTGCATTAGCCTATAAGTATAACAATACAACTTTACGCTTAACAACAAGGTAGGGTAGGCCTGTTTAATTTAAATGACAAATTCAGTTTATTATCCCCAATGGTTGAAATAAAATAATCATATGTAACAAAGTTGAAAGATAACACAAATACTTTAATGCCATACAAAACAAGCCAGTTTGTTTGTTTTTAAAATGTCATTAACCTCTTCCTCTTGTATTTTCATATTTTTAGCTTGGCTTGTTGTTTGATACAGTAGTTAAGTACCGGTACGGTACTTGTACATATTTATTTTAGGATTTAATGAAATTGTATTAAAGTTACCTCTTAAAATCTCTCATTAATCTTCGTCTGCCTGGAGTCGACATGATGGATAACAATTAGGTGAACCTCGAAAATCGGAATTAGAAATCAAATAATTCACAATAAAAGAGAAAACAAAAACTCCCGTTGTTAACGTTGGGCCAATGTGGCCTAAAATAAATGTTATTCGTACCCTATTCCAAAGCACAATATATTATTATTCATTAAATATCAAAATTCCAACATTTTTAAAGAAAATACAGTTTTTTTAGAGCTCAGAGATGTAAGACGAAATTTATGTTACAAAATAAACCCAAAATGAAAACACAGTCATTAACTACTTCCGCTTCCGGCCAACATCATTTAATAGACGTTTCGTACCACAAATTACGTCTTTATTCTAGTACTTCTTGATATCATAGTTTGCGTATTTACAACCAAATAATATAAACCAACGGAAATAACTAACGGTTGCAAAATCAAGGAATTTATTCTGTATCGATTCAATCAAAGAAGAAATATCTAAATTTGTTTTGTTCCATGGTTGAAACGTCTCAATTTATGTACACGAAAATCTCGGTAGTTCTTTAAAAACTATTACGTTACGATGTTGGTGCTCTATTTACGTTCTTGACCTATATAATTAAAAGCATTAAATGATGCTGAATGTTGAATCCTGTGACAAAGATATTTATTCGACACTTCGACAACTTCTCTCTGAGATGTATTTATTATGTATTTTTAACGGTTAGCAGTCATTTAGGCAAACTTTTTTTAAGCACAAATCATTTAGACATAGCCTACTAGTAGGCACACGTTTTGTGCAAACATGTCTAATATGAAGAACGTGGTTACTGTCTTCCATAATTTCCATAGACAAAAAATAAATGATTTTGCTTATGTATGAAAGAATACGCCCAAGTACAAACCTACTAGAAGTTATTCAAAAGGCGCTAGATCATTACATCAATACCTCATATGGATACCTAAAGACTGCGAATTGAAATATAGCGCACTGTAAATCTTGCTTTGTCTTTATAATGTCGCTGTCTGCAAGTCATGTCTACCTGCATCCTCCGATGATACCATGGTGTCTCCGGCTGTTATACCAAACACATGTCACGCATCAAGCTCTCTCTATTCTGGTGAATCTGAGAGTAAAGATGAGGCGGGCTGTTATTGTTTAATTTGTCTCGAGTCCTGGTTCAACAGCAGGTCAAGAGAGCAGTGGATCGAATGTTCCCAATGTAAAATGTGGTCACACAAACAGAGTGCAGATACCCATGGCAGGGTCGGTTATCTACTGTCATAACTGTAATTGACGATGAATGAATTAATAGAAGTGGGCCCGGTTAGTGTAAAATTCCCAACGCCCAAAAGCGCCCAAAAGCGCCCAACGGCAAAAAGACGTCTGGATAATCAAAACTAATGGTCGGATAAAAAAATTTGATTTTCGGTGAAGGAAACGGATAACGAAAAAAGGAAACATTTTATATGATTTACTCTTTTATCGAATGTTCTCTAGTACTGTTGTATCTTTATTAACTGGAAAAACAGTTCATACTACGTCTAAACCTACGTCTACTTATTTAAATACTGTGTCTCCGGACTGTAAGTAAACCTTTTATTTTAAGATGCATGGTGATACAGGTAAGGGTGCCACGGTTAACCGTTTAAACGATGCCGTTCCGTTTAAACGTTTAGTAATCTCTTAAACAGTTAACCGTTAATCTGGATCACGTGGGTCTAAACACCGTTAACGGTTAAACGACACCGTTTCGTTTAATTGGGAACGTTTAAACGTTTAGTGAAATTTGTAAACGTGACACCCTTAGATACAGGCCCACATGTGAATATATATGTATATTTGTATCACCTCTGTCTCTCCACAGGAGCCACAGTGGCTCAGTGAGTTTAGACATAATTTATTATTATAAAAGTATAAGAGAGCATTCGATAAAAAAGTAAATCATATAAAACGTCTCCTTTTTTTCGTTTCTCGTTTCCTTCACCGAAAATTCAAATTTTTTATCCGACCAGTAGTTTTGATTATCCAGACGTCTTCTGCCGTTGGGCGCTTTTGGGCGTTGGGAATTTTACACTAATCGAAGTGGGCCTTGGTGCAACTGGTCTACGATAATTGTTTGAATGGATACAATATTGATAGAGCTGAACACTTTTTTTTACTTTGACGAAGTTGCCCCCAGATGACCGAACTGATCATATTAACATGATTTTCTAAATATATATAATTCTTACAAAAGGAATTCGTTTTTCGGACAATATATCAATATTTTTTTACCATATTCATCCTCAATATAACAGTTACCATTTCAGACAACATATCAATAATTTGAGTTTTTTCAAAATTTGGAGACAAGCAGATAAAAGCAGACTGAGAGCTGTTGAAGAAACTTTAGTGAATCATCTAAGAATAGTGAGGTATCATCTGCATATTGCATTTATTTAACTCTTTTGATCTTATTTGAATTCCTTGATTTCGGGTTTTTTAAAATAAAATTATCAGTATTTCTGCACCTGTAGTATAAACAAATATGGCGGGTCTCCTTGTCGGCCACCTCTAGAAATTATAAAAAGGGGAGGTAATTTCATTTTGAATAAGACACATTTTCACCTCACAGAAAATTATATCCATCCATTTTCTAAATATTGGGCTAAAATTAAAATATTCCAGTACTTTTCTAATAAATCTCTAGGAAATAGAATCAAACGCTTTCTGAAAATCAATCAACATTAATATTCCGTCAATATTTTCCATATTAGTTTGGTGTATAATATCAAAGAGCAATCTTGTATTTTCTCCAATGTACCTGCCAGCAACAAAGCCAGTTTGTGTCCCACTAAAATCATTAAAAAAATATTTTATTTTACTTGCTAATACTGTGGCTAATAGTTTATTATGTGACATTTAAAAGGGTGATTGGGCTCCAGTTTTTCAGAAATGCCCTTGGTTTACCACTTTTAGGAAGTATTGCTATATTAAAGAAGCACAAGATATATGGATATACTATTTCTAACACTTATTAACTCAACGTTTCACATGCTCATACAGGCAGTTTTATCAAGAGGAATGATTATATAATTACAATATATATATAGATAAACATGAGTACCACTTTAAATAAGGGAGCAATAAATAAACCAACATGGCTTCCTTTATTTAGAGTGGTACTCATGTTTTTGTCAAAGAGCTTGTGATATCACATTTGATACTCTTTGTTCAAAAATGGATTTTTGTTCATCATTTAGTTGATTGACTTGAAAATATTTCAATAAATCCTGAATATTGACATCTTCGAGTACATGGTTTTATACAGTTTTACAGCAAAAAGTAATAGCAAATAAATGCGGAGGGACGGCCGTGTCCAATTATTAGTTACATGTAGTTTTATATCAAAAATTTGTATTTAAAATCCGAAGGTCCATCTCGACTCTTGCCGGGATTGAAGCCGTGCACCAAACTCATTCAGCCACCGCGGCTACCAGAGGCCTCGACAGAAAGTCTGTGGTAATAAAGCAATCACTATACACTGGAGTATGGTGGAAGTGAACACTGTCATCTACCTACCTACCACTAGAGGCCTTTTTATTTAAGCAAATCGTATCAACACCGATCAAAGCGTACATTTATTTAAGCGAAGCGCCAACAACGATTTGCCTACAATGCACACTTATTTTAGCGATTTGTCAAAGCGCATACCCAAATCGACCAACTCGTCTCTCACAGCACTTTGGTACGATTCGATTAGCTTTTAAGATGGCAGTCGCGAGTAGTACCGGTTACAAGAAAGAATATTTCGAGAAATCGTTCAAATATGATGTGAATGATTGCCTGCTAATTCCGAAGCGTGATTTAAAGTCATAGGTCGAATATCTGCGAACAGTGAATAAAATAATTTCGCACCCATTGATAACAGAAATTATTTTTTTTATTTTTTTATGCGAGCATAAATTCCGGTTGGTCACACATTGCTACATCGATTCATGGTGTTCATTTAAGGCGAGTTGATTTGTACCACGTGATGATACTCGGCCGTGTAAAGTGTATTGATACGATTTGCTTAAATAAAAAGGCCTCTAAATGTAATTGCAGTGAAGAAGTAGCTTTTGAAGTTTGTAATAGCTTGACACAGTGAGGATGGAGAGTGGAGTAATATAAAGTAGAATGTTGTCTGTTGCTAACTAGTTTTATTCATAATTACGTCCCTTTAACCGAGTGAAAAATTAAAAATTCTGAAAATATATTGTTTGTGTGTCCCTTCAACTTTCTATGAGCATTACACATTAATCTATTGCTCATATTTTCATTAGCTATTTTCTGTTTTGAAGATTTTTGTTAGGGTTGATCCTTCGCAGATGTAAACAATTTCACAAAATCAAGAATTGAATTGTGCCTTCTCAAGTGTGAAAAAACAAGAAACAAGCCAAAACAAGATTTTGAGATCAAAAATAGTAATTTATAAGAAATATATTTTTAATTTGAAAATGGGGCTTTCCTTGGGTAATAATCACATAGATTGGTCACTTTTCGTAACGAATTATGCCTTTGATTCAACATTATATGCACTATAAAAGATTATTTTTTCAAAAACATTTTACAATGGAATAAGCAGTGTTTTCACAAGCACAACTGTTATGTGCTATATCATAATAAGACGAAAGAGATCGCCACCGAAAAAAAAATATTTCTTGAGTTGAAAACCAAGGCAAACTATATATGCGAATAATTGTTGCAATAATCTCAGGGATCATGTTTACTTCAGTAAATTTTAATGAATAAATAACGATTAATGAATCCTCTAAAGATCACTTATCTATTATTTCAAAGAGATATAAATTAGACCAATACAATATTATCATTTATTCAGAGAAACTGTCGGGTCCGGATTATTTATTATTAAATATATTCTTTCTCGATAGACCACCTTACTATCGCCTCCAGGTATATACAGACTAGCTGGATTTTCTTACACGACTTATAATGTACTAAATATTGTATTGTAATGGAATAGGTAAAGATCCAGTTATGCAAAACTTTGCTCTAGCACTAGTTCCTTCTAGGGAGCCTCGGTGGTTCAGT
Organism: Nipponacmea schrenckii; assembly: GCA_030562195.1. Taxonomy (NCBI): domain Eukaryota; kingdom Metazoa; phylum Mollusca; class Gastropoda; family Lottiidae; genus Nipponacmea; species Nipponacmea schrenckii. The sequence goes on along the minus strand of CM060202.1, from coordinate 2,500,375 downwards.
TAGTTATTTGAGGATCCAGGGTTCAAAGGTTGAACGGTTTTCCCATGAAAGTGGAGATCAGATGGATTGAGATGGAAAAAGCTACTAGTTGCTCTGGTGGGACAATAAATAGAGGTACATGTTGTGCACGTTTAATATCCCCCAACAGTTGAAAATCTCGAACGAAGTTTATGCTGCAGTCATGGCAAAACTCCCCTCATTGAACACAGCAGGGAGTTGCCCTCTTTCATTAGCTCATAAGGTGCAGGAGCGTAAGACGTAAAACTAAGTAATTGTTTTTCATGTAACATCAGGCTTACACATTTAATAATCTGACCCTTCTTCCTTATCTTCTTACTTATCCTTTTCTCCCCATTGTAATTTTACATATTTTATCCTCTAATGTTATTGTCAGAGATATCTAACACTTCCCACTGCATGTACAAGCATAATTTATTTTAATAAGTTGTATTAAGTTAATATGAGAGCGCAGCTCTCTCGACGGCGAAGCCGTCGAGAGCGAAGCTCTCTCTTATGGTAACATGTATACATGAATATGCATCAGAAGAACTTTGCACCACTGGTAGTAAAAAAAAAAAAAGAAAAAAGATGGCCGCCATGGGGGCTGCCATGTTTGTTTACAGCTAGGTCGCAGTCAATCAAGGTAGTCTCGAAGTGAATATTCTGGAATTCTTAAAATGAATTACATTTCTTTCACAAACACTAAAATAGATGTTTTGTACCCTATTTAAACACCTTACGTTTAATCTTAATTTTTCCTGAATGTTCTATTGCAGGATTTCCATAAACAAGTTTATCTCATATAAGAGTTGTCTTGCCGTCGAAATTATGTTGACAGGGCGTTTTCTGACGTCGAAATTTATCAATGAATGACATTATTTTGCGTATTCATTGTCATTATTATCAATAGCCCTAGTCTGCGCTCTCATTCAAGGCCATGCCTTATTCATAATACTTAGTAGTAACAGATCTAAATAGCTATGTCTTATTTCTGAAACCATGCTGTCCTTTTGTCAATCTCGATTTTGTGAATACGATGGAAAATAAATATTGTTTAAACCATATTATTTAATAACAAATAATTGTTGGATCTTCACTAAGACATGGCTTTTATTCCTTTTATAACCGAAAATTTGTTATAATCAACAAACTAAGCTGGAGATTTCAAACCATGGACTTGTCAAAAAGTAAAAATGGCGCTATTATTCGTAAGTCTACCAAGGTCTTGGGACAATTTAATTTGTGCCTATAAAAGGTCTTGTTTTGTCATATTTGAATTACAAAGAGACCATGGAATAATATTCAGTAAATTTTAAATTCGGTGACAAAAGTGAGGTAGATTTGGCCACATCAGTGGCATTATCCCTATGCAATGCAATTTTTCACCGGTGACGGATTTTTAAAAAAACAAACTACCCGATAGGCTTATAAACATGTATGCCAATGTTTTTTCTTGAGGGGTCAAGCATGATCAATTTCCACTAATTACTTCCTGATTCTTCAGAAAACAAAAAAAAAAACCCATTAAATCTTCCACACGTGAGAGATTATTTAGGTTTCAATTTGCGTAAATGTACTCAGCTCTAAGAGCAATGGCTCTTTAAGGAAAAAGGTGATTGAAAATTTGCATTGTTATCATTAGACGGATGTTGAATATTTAATACGTAATATATAACATTTTCTTTGTATCTACCGACATAAAGGGTTCACGGTTCCACTAATATCATTAGATTCATTTTCTTACGATCTGATGAGATGATAAGTTAATGAAGTAAGCATCCTCACAGGAATTCCAATTGTTTTTATCGTATTTTATTTAAAAAACAATCATCTACCTGCCAAAACATACTGAATAATTTACACAGTGGTATATTAATAAAATCCCATCTCCAAGGTCTATCATAGACATCTCACAAGAACTTTTTCTTAGAATGTTATTTTATTGTATCTTAATAGATTTGAGAGAATAACTAATTCAACTTACTTTACGTCGTACGCTGAAAACGTTGATGTTTTTTTTTTAACTTTTTTTTACCTTGAAATTCAATAGCACTTGACCACTATTCATCGACAAATTGTATTTTTTTAGATAAAATAATTGTAAAGAGATTTTGTATTATGATACTCAATTAGAAGTATGTCGTTCCTGCAATTCCACTAAACTTAAGTGTTTGATGACGTCTCTACTCGCTAAAGGCTTAATGTGATAAAGCACGTCAAACACTTATATCTTGTGAAACCACAGACCTCTGCCTGAAAACTGTGTAAAAGTGCAATTTGGTGCAATCAGAGACATTTTTTACCACCCCTGTACAGTCCCTTCATAAAATTAAAGACCTTATTGTTACAATGATTAATTTCATCAGGCTAGTCCGAAACATCTGACTCACCCACCTCTGATATTTTGACAGTTATGCCAACTGGAGTAGAATCAGAAAAACGAACTTTTTCTAAATTATCCAGAGCGTGTCCAAGTATATAGACCATAAATAATGAAGCTCTTAATTATGAACGCATTCCATGGAAACAGGAAACATTCGATTGAAATCTCTTTTTCAAAAACATTTTAATTCATTTAAATCAGTTTAACTCACAACATCTCCGTTTGAATAGGTTAAGTTTTAACTTTTAATGGAGATTTTCACCACATCCGATGATGTATTTTTACAGTAGCCTACATAATATTTCTTAGTATCACCTCACTCTGTGAGCTTTGAACTCTTAGCTTATCCGATATCAGTTTCGTTAAAAAGAAGAAACGTTGGTGGAACTGAAGACCTGACATAAATGGTGCAGGAATGTAGTGTGTCCTAGCTACAAAAATATTTATCGTTCTTACTATATCTGGGTTTTGCAGATTCGAGTCATACTTGGGCTACATAAGTCCAGTGTAAATCATTTTTTTCCTTTTGCCCACATATTATTTTGGATATGTCTTAGATTACTTTGATTAGGTGCGTTTACTTCTTAAGGCTAGAAGTCAAGCAAGGGTACATTTTACGTCTTAATCTTAATAGCTTTGACACTTTGCTCTTGAAATTTAGAAAAAATCTATGGACATATTAACACCTATACCATTAAATTTACACCGTCTCATTGAAAGAGGACAATGGTTAGCTGTCTCAGTTCTAGTTTTTGGGCTATAAAATGGAAAAGGTCACTGAAAGTCATGTAAATTAGATGAAAATTATGGAGGTATAACGTTGCCAATATTCTCGATTGTGTTACAGCTTTAAATACCAATTTTAATATTACAAAATATTACAAATATTACAAAATGCTGCAAAGTAAAATTGTCGATTTGTAAAAATGTAAAATGTATGAGTATAACCCAAAATCCCGTGATATGGCATACGAATGCAGCTTACAATTTACACTTTGCATTATACATTAGACACTTTGCATTATAAATTCTTCATTAGTCACTTTACATTACGCACTTTGCATTATCCAGCCTTGTAGAATAGACTTCTACATATTAGAACATATACCTTATATGGAATGATGACGTATTCATTTGCATACGTAAAAAACGGCGGAAATGTACGGAAATTTATAAACATGCGTGAGAAATAAATTCTCCCAAAATCAGTGATGCAAGTCGGGTGGACTGGAAAGCGTCTAACTGCGTCTAACTAAAGTCCATTTCCCTGAGCACTTCGGTCACCTCTCTTCGTAGGTTGTTAAGGAAACATTGTTTACTGTATTTCCAAGTATTTCCTATGAGGTAAAATATTGTAGATGTGTTATCTGTTGAATTCTTGCTTGATGAGGCTGAATGAAACTCCGATTTCAAAACACTCGTTATACACAATGTAAGAATCAACACACAGGCTTCTTTAAAATATTACTTAACTTGCGAAGAAAAGTGTTCTAATCTTAAAATATTAGCAAGTATGGGATATGAAGAGTGAAATTTCGGAAAGTTGTATATTATGTGTACCAAAATAAATCTCTATCAAGGATTCAAACAGTTATTTGTCCGTAAGCTAGGATAAAAAATTTCAATAAAACGTGTCATAAATTGCGCGATTTTTTGGAACACAAGGAAGTGGTTAAAGTTGTCAGTCAGTAATAATAGCTAGGTGCTTTATCTAGATGAAGTTGTTGAAAAACTCTAATACTTCAGGCAAATAGTAAAGCATTGAATTCATTTAGTGTAGTTTCGTGAATGACATTTTTTTGTCAGTGTCTTGAATCACTTTGATTACTATGAATTACTATTGAATCACTATGAATCACTATGAATCACTTGAATCACTATGAATCGCTCGAATCACTATGAATCACTTGAATTACTATGACATGAAATGAAATTTATTTTTCATTTAAATCTTGTATTTAAACATGCATTTTCAAGCATTAATAATTTTTATTTATTAAAAAAACTATTTGTTCTGAATGCATAAAAGTATGTGATATTGGCCCGCATGCACCAAATACTATCAAATTAAGGAGAATAGATTTTTTTTAAACCTAAAATAGATTTAGTTAAACTTATTGAAAGATAATTCTATATATTTGTATGCTGTATATAACAATTATCTTAATTTATCTCTACCGCAATTGAAATTCTAATTTCCATTCGAACCACATACTATAAGAAAAAGATTGGTCACTAAGACAGATTTCTTTTTTTACATTGTTTTACAACGTGGGTTTCATCTATAGATCCAATGGTGTTATGAAATCTGACGATTCTAAAAAACTGTCGTACTGTCGTTTGTTTGACGTAAATCATTTGGAAATCGAATTACTGTTGGTCTGAGGGTAATTATTCCATTTACAAAACGCGCAAAACATCTACTTATGGTTGTTTGGTGGACATGTATGAGGTCACCAGCTATGCACTAAAATGAACCACCCGATAGTCTCAAACATCCACATACTTGTAGTAAAGGGGACAATGCAGCATTCTTTCCAATTGGTGTTTCCCGTATATTCTTCAAACTATTAGTTATATTCAACACCGATGGCTTATTCAATCTAAACCTTGATTTAAATTCCTCTTCCGAAAACCATGTAAAACGGTCCAGGCGATCTCTAACATGTCTATTAATAGGAATAACAACGTTAATTTCACCAAGTTCATCTAAATCGTCTAAATAATTCTCCATTTTTTAACATCGAAGGGCCACAAAAGGAATTGGTACTGATTTACAAATAGAATTAAAAGTTAAAACTTTAAGTTTAGCATTAAATTAGCCGATATTTATATACATTTAAGGTTATTCTATGTGGTGCATACACAATATAAAATTAAGTTAAAAGTTACTGTTATTCGGGGAGAATAGATTTGAATTAGGCTTAATTTCATTTGGTGCATACGGGCCATTATTTATTTTTTAAAACGTTGAAATAGTTTTTATATTATTAGATTTCGGGGAAGGGAGGGTTTGAATCTCCCAGATGTATAGCCCAAATGGAACAAATATTTTATTGAGAAAATGGGGTATAGGGTCTGGATCTGTTGGATGGTTCAATTCTGAAATTATATGATCTGTGAGCATTAACACGAGTGCGTAATTTGTTCTTTGTTTCACCGATAATATTTGTTTGGGACGTTTTTTACATGAAATTAAGTATATTACATTCGAGTTTTCACATGTTAGGTGCTCCTGTGTCGGGTATCTTTTATATCTTTTAAACTTGTGACTTAATTATACCAGAATGGGTATGTTTTGGTATGAAACGAGATTTTTAATTTTATTGACAAAGTCAGCTTTGGAATTCTATTAGCCAAAAAACCAGTCCTTGGTAGGATTCTTATGATTCTTCGGTAAAGTGTATAAGTGTCTCTGACGGCAATCAGGTTTGGCAGAAGATAGTCATATTATTTTTGTTTTAAATGACTTGTTTTGACTAAACAGGCAAGAATATTGTTTGTCATATTAGCAGTTTCTTTTAAAATTGTATAATGTTTAGGGTTATTTAATTGATTCTCTGCTTCTGAAATGTAATCCTCCCAGTTCAGAATAACATGTTATTTATTGTAAGTCATATATATAATCTATATAATTGCATATATTAGGTTTATAATACTGCAGTCTAAAGCAATATTGTCCGGAAAAAAATGAATTGAATTAAATTGAATACATTCCGATTCAATACCGAATAAAATGCCTTGATTCAGAGCGGATTCTCGAAATTCATAATAGTATTCCAGGAAAGGATTTAAGCTCGAGCATGTGAACGGATTTACGTGTTTGTATCTGGGTGTAATGATAAAGGTTGTTCATTGGTTTCCATCAGGCAAATTTAAAAGATAAAACTTTGCATATTTCCTTATATTTTTTTATATTTTATTTTATAATTAAATCGTTCGTGACTCTAAATAGAGAGCACGATTTTTTTTGCAAATACAGTACAAAAATAGTAAAACTCACATAACATGACAAGTTTTACAATTCAATATCATTAGAATTTCATTTCAAATTTATAAATTAAGCAAATTTAACTTTTTCAAAGTTACAAGCACTTTTTTAAATACAATCTTTAACAATATAACAATCTCAAAAATTCTCAAACAGAAAATGTCATCAACTTGTATGGAAGATGTGTGACCAAGAATAGTGACAAATAGAAATTCCACCCGTGCCTTTTTTTCAGAATAATAAAAAAACAGTCTCTCGAAAGACAATATATATATATAATTGGCACAAACAGAAAATGTGAGCATTGTTGTACCGAAATTAACACTTGTGACAAAATAGGATGACTTTCTGCAAACCAAAATAATTACTGCTTGTCATAAAGTTACAGAGGTAATCATTACTTGGTTTTAACAACTACCTAAAAGCCGAAACAATATAAAGAATGAAGTTTCAGAATTTTTACATTTTAGAAAAAATTTTAAATTACAAATTTAAAAAAGATACAATTATCAAGAAATATCACAACCATGTCAGTCAATAATTTCTGTTAACAAGTATAAAGCAGGTACATCATAGAAGGTCGCCTTGTAGAAGGCCTAAGTTTAAGTAGTAACATTCGACTCACATTCGCATCAATATCTTCAATTGATTATTCTAACTATAACATTTTGACATAAATAACACAAACTTCATGCTCACAATCACGTCTTATGATGAGATAAAATACAATTTAAAAATCCTAGATTGAGATCACTTGGATAAAGTCAAGTTTAAAGTACTCCTTCCTCTCAAATATCTCTATAAATTAAATATAAAACACAATTTCTGAAGCATTTCATGTTCGTATCAAAAGCAATATTGTGTGGCAAAAAAACGCACAATGTCATGTTGAGACCGTGGTTAATGACGTCACAAGTCATTCAAAAGCACTATAATTGGCCAATGTCTTTTCTTTTCAAGAAAACTTGCATTTTACTTTTTAGGTTCATGACGTTTCATGTGGAGGGCTAAGTGGTCGGAACGAGCGAATGATCGCTCACAAACTTTACATCTGAATGGCTTGGCTCCAGTATGCTTGCGTATATGTCTGGTAAGTTCATCCGAGCGTGCAAAACGCCACTGGCAAGAATGGAAATGACATTTATAAGGTTTTTCACCTGAAATATAGAATTAGACAGATCATTAAGTACGTGTGTTTTATAAGTTGACATGATCGATGGTAACATTAGTAAATAAAAATGATGGATTGAATATAAATAAAACTTTAAAAGCCTTCAAACTTTCATTTTAATTAATGAACATTAATGTGGTTAATTCATATAATTAGACATTTTTCATTATAATTGAGTAAATGGAAGATAAATTAAAAGGCTCTTAGCAATTATCCTTAAAGAAAGCAGTTTGGATAATGACATAAAACTTAATAATTACCTGTATGGATTCTCTGATGAGCTTTTAAATGAGAACTTTTAGTATAGGCTTTTCTACAACCTGAAATAAACAAACAAAATAAACATTAAATTTTTAGCAGAAAAAAAAAATATATATATATATATATATATAATATACTCAATTGTGAAATCTTTTGTAGCCAAAATAGCAATATTTTGAATAAAATAATTTAAATCTTGTTTTTTTTTTAAAATTAAAACAACTCTTTATTTTGACTAGACTTTATTTTCCGCCTAAATTTAAACTCATGGTGACATTTACTGGAATGTAAGGAATGTACAATGTTAAACGCGCCATAAAACGACAATAACTAACTCAACATGGATGCTGTAATGACCTTAAACCCTTATGCAATACGCCTACGCTCGTTTTCTGAAATAGCCATTACTATTATTTTACTAATATCGAATAATCATTTGTATGATAAACTTCATGAACTCTAATTACAAGATAAAATATTTCACAATTCCGTATCAAGGGCAATAATTCTTTATGAAGGTGTAATCTGAGATTAAATCATTATCGTACAGAGTACAATATAATATCGCCCACGCCGGATGTACAATGACCCGAAATGTCGCTAGAAATTGAAGGTTACTATATATATAGGCCTTTATAGAATCACCTGTGACCCGGCTTTGATAGAAAAAATACGCTATATTTACTAATAAAATGTCAACCCGGATTTGAAAAGTGGTAATTTATTCCAGTAAAACAACTAAGTGTCAATATAGTCAGTAAATTATCACCAACGTTTTTATTTACTCGTTATTTTCTTTAACCTTTTAAAAAAAACTTTTTGAAATGATTTTCTTATAAAAATCATTATAAAGTAGGAAGGAGCGTCAATTTTTTTTCCTAATTGCGGTTTACGTATTGAAACGATTTCAAAGATTATTTTTTAAAAATCCCTTTATGTTTATTACTTAAATTATAAAAATGTAAAAAGGTTGAATTTTTACCTTGAAAATCACAATAATGAACTCTTCGTTTTTCTAATTCGGGATTGTTCTTTCTGTTATAACGTATCGTGGAACAACCGGGATGAGTTTGTGGGACTTTCTTCGTGTGGTTCTGTCGGACATAAGACACTGGAGCCGGTGAGACACATCCCATCATAACACCATTGATACCAGGATAGGGCGGTGGTGGTGTTCGTCTTACATAGTCTTGACTAGGACTGGCCGGTTGAGATGTTGGTGGGGTTAAGGGGAGAACAGGCACAACTTGAGCACCGGAGTATGTATTACTTTTAGAATATTGCTGCATGTAAGGATGAGTGGAGACATCCATAAGACTATCATTCACAGTCGTTAAAGCAGATTGACTCATGATAACTTGAGGCATTTTATGAGTCCTTTCAATACAATCATCATAAAAACCATAAGGTTCCGATTTGACTTGATACTGACAAGACGGTTTATCGTTCGTATCCATGGGTTCAGCTTTCACAGTGGTAGAAACATCTTTAGATTTCGCACAATTATATTCGTTTTGATTTTGATCCACCATATTGATACTGGCGCGCAGATCTTCCCATATAGAATCAGATACTTTCTTACTTTGAGCTTGTAATTGTTCATCGTTGTTGGATATAATCGATTCATAGACGGTTGAATCTAAATCGAACACTTCTTGGGAATTGCTGGGTTCTCGTTTGATCCATGAAAAGTTGGGTTTCAATGGGCTGCCTGGCAAGAAAAAATCTTCGACGAACGAAGAACTTTCTCTCCGCGTAGAATCTAAACAAAATTCTTTATCGGATTGGTTGACCAAATTAATTTTGTCCTTCATTTGTTTTGATTCTAATATTGCTTTGAGTTGCATATGAGCTTCTTTGCTTCCGTGTGTTTTTGAATCTCCAAAGAATTCTTCTATAAGAGAAGTGCTGGATCTTACTGCTTTTTTGATGCCCGGTGTTATAGGGCCCATCAAATATTTATCCAATTCTGCCAACACCTGAAAGGAAAACATTACATTAGTAAATATGTTAGTCAAACGCTGGATATAAAATATCAAGAATCTATGTTATAAATTTTCATATTTCGCGGTAAAAGGACTGCAGATTTGATAATAAAAATCTATTATTTAATGATACATGTAGTTGCAAATTGTTGTGAGAATTTTTTTCGATCGTTATTTTTGTTTTAAAAAAGTCGGTTAATGTTTGCAATTTACATATTCATTTCACTGTACGGAACAGCTTTCGTAGAAATACTTAATATATTCAAGCGCGTGTAATATAATACAAGCGACCGGTTTAGTGAAGATATCTTTTGGACTTTAGCCCGATACGTAATTGTTAAAAATAGAATTCTAGGAAATCGTGACTAGCGAGAACTTACACATGATAAGAAAGTAGGTTTTTCTAATGAATATCGTTATTTTAGGTAAAATATGTTATCATGGAATCACGCTTTTAATTTCAAAATAATATCATTATTAATATTGTCATGATTAAAATAAGCTTTAATCTAATAATAGAAGCCTAATTGAATCTTGAACGTTTTCAAAAGAATTTAAATTATCTGTTGCGTAAAAAGAAATTGCCTATTGGTAATAAAATATGGTAAAAAAAAATCATCAATCGAAGTTACTCTGATATCCCGAATCAATGAAAGTTTCACTACGAATTTCACTTTTTCGATATAAGTAATCGTGATAGTGTACCAATAATTAAAATCAGAAACTTTCAAATCCTGATTAAAAATTGATCAAGGAAATTAATGAAGTTACTTTATGTTATTCAGTATGTCGTAATCAATAAAGATCCGGTAATAAGTCGGTCAAGTTGTTTACTTGTTCGTCATGATTCGAATGTCATGCTGTACTGGCGTGTTTCATAGCAAATCATTTGTCATTATTTCATCAGACGATTTAAGTCGTCTGAAATCTGCCACCCGCTAATAACATATTGGACTGATGGTGGTCTCAACACAGTACCTCGGCTTTACACATGTTCCCAACTCCTCAAGTTCTTCTCATTCATACTGTACCACCCACACACATTCCACTGTTACTGAGGCTCAGGTTCAAACAGTACAATTTGAACAAACAACTCGCCATTCACCTCTGATTCATACACTATTTAATGGCTGACTGATAATTTAGACATTTACTCGGAATTCGGTCAAGTGCGAAATAATAGACGATATTACCGAAGGCCAAATGTTAAAAACATACACATTTCAAAAAGAACTTCAAAATATTGTTAACTTAATACTTTACTGTGAAATTATTTAAACTTTAACTTACATTTGAATTAGCAGCTTGAGAATTGATAATGTCCGAGGGGGATTCAAATATATCGTCTGTATCCGGCACTATTTGGTCCTCTAAGATAATTGGATTAATACACAAACTTTCAGCCATACCAAGTAAATTGAACAGAAAACACTTAATGATAAATAACAACGTAAACTTTCAGTTTTATTCCGATATGTCGGATAGTTCAACGTGCGTGTGTCCGCGCTTAACTCTTAGCGTAAATAACGATTTTAATGAATGACTAGACATATATACTCAGGGAGGCGGAGCTTATATCCATATAAGGAGTATGAAGTCATCACTTGACATTGTTTGACAGGTTGCCAAGTAGCGTGAGAATTTTTCTATCGATGAAAACACTCTTGTTACGAGACCAATATGGATCAAATATTAACAATTTGCACATTGTCATGTAGGCATTTTGATTTGCAATCTGAATATCGCACAATATTTTAAATAATCATTAAGCAGTTCCTGAAAATCGATGTAGTAGGACTTTCATTCATGAATTTCGGTGATTGACGTCATGATTGGCATGTCACGTCACGGGTTCACGGGGTCATATGGAATATTCTCGTCTCGTGTTGTAGCATGTAATAGCTTGTGAGGTAAACAATATTTATTATATTGTTGAAGAGAATAGAGTGTTTATGGGTTACTAAACTTCCTCTACTCGACTCTCATATCGATTTATTCTCAAAGTTGTTATTGTTAACTTACCAATTAATCCAAACAAATCATTACGTAATTGACCGACATGTGTAGTCTCCCGAGAACTATTTCCCCTGGACGATTTATTGGATCCGCATTATGTGTAGGCCTATCTAGCAACATTTACAATCTGTTTTAATTCCACCAATGATTCGGTATGACTATTCAGTCTGAAAACCATTGGATTTGTTGATGTTCTCATTAAACCAAACACTTGACTATCACGACTATCTTGAACCGATAGTATCATCAGTTACTATTGGGAGACAGCCAACACGATGTGACACCAAGAACCGAGTGCAAGATACTAGATGAAGCTTGGTTGGTGTATGATGCTATCCCGACAGGACACGTCTGGCAATTACAATCATTTGATTCCATCCGGATAGGCTACTATGGATTTCCAAATTAAAAAATCCAACCAGTGAAGCACACTCAACACATTCTTGCCATCTTGAAATTGTCCAGAATTGATGATCGTAGTTCAAATGATAGTCAAATTACAGTACCTCCAGAAAATGGCACCTTATTTTTGTCTGTGCCAGTAATAGATGCTGATATGGAAAGAGTAAATAGTCGTACAGAGAGGGTAATAATTTGAACTTCGTGCGCCATAAGCTACCCATTTCAAAGAACCTTCAACAATAATTGGAATTTGAAGAAGAATAAACTAATGCCATTGTCCATGTAGAATGCTCCTAAGTAGCCTACACACACTGCATACCGTTGCCAGTATTAATTAGTCTAATCAAATGCAGATATATGAAAAAAAGTGACGTTTCATTGAAACATTATCTGAAATATCTACAAAATCTCTGATGAATGTGCATTAAACTTTTGGTTACCGTAGGATATACGTGTTATTCTGGAATATATGTGGTGTTCAAATGATACCTGTTCAAATAATCATATGTGTAATAATAATGTGGCAGAAGAGTAGGACGTAAAACTCCATTCATTCATTTCATTTTTTATAATGACGTGAACATTTATTATCTTGATCCGGTTCGTTTTGATATGCACTCCATTATTGGTATGTATACCAATGCATCCTGGATCACAGTCCGTTTGTCTTTAAATAAAGCTCATTTTACACTTCAGTCATTGTACAGATTTCTTAGATCTCCAGTCTCGGTAACAAAACAATCTTCACCAAAAGAGTCCTTATCAAATAGACTAAAGTGGGCGCTGTAACTGCCCCTGTAAGATGGGCGATGTAGCCGTAAGATTAGCCCTGTAACTATCACTATAAGATTGACGCTTTATATTGTCTCTGTAAGATTGGCGTTGTAACTGTATAATTAGCGCTATAACAGTTACTGTCCCTGTAAGATCGGTGCTGTAACTGTGTGATTGGCGTTATAATTGTAAGATCGGTGCTGTAACTGTGTGATTGGCGTTATAATTGTAAGATAAGTGCTGTAACTGTGTGATTGGCGTTATAATTGTAAGATCGGTGCTGTAACTGTGTGATTGGCGTTATAATTGTAAGATCGGTGCTGTAACTGTGTGATTGGCTCTATAATTGTAAGTTCGGTGCTTTAACTGTAAGATCGGCGTTGTAACATCACTGTAATATCGGCGTTGTAACTGTATGATTAGGGCTACAACTGTCCCTGTAAGATCGGTGCTGTAACTATGTGATTGGCTCTATAATTGTAAGTTCGGTGCTTTAACTGTAAGATCGGCGTTGTAACATCACTGTAATATCGGCGTTGTAACTGTATGATTAGGGCTATAACTGTCCCTGTAAGATCGGTGCTGTAACTGTGTGATTGGCTCTATAATTGTAAGTTCAGAGCTTTAACTGTAAGATCGGAATTGTAACATGGCTGTAAGATCGGCGTTGTAACATCACTGTCAGATTGGCGTTGTAACCTTGACTGTAAATTTGCGTGAATTTTTTAATGCTATTAAAATAATTTGTGATCAAAAACGTTGTTAAAAGCACAAAAACTAGTGTCAGTGCGCCCTTTTAAATAAACTGTTATTGTAACTGTATTTGAGTTCTAGGCTTCAGTGAATCTTTTTAGTTACTAAAATCTATTCATGTCACGTCGTCAACAATTCACATTCTCGTACTTGGTAATCTCTTTGGTATGTTTTACTTTCGCATGCTTTGTCAAATACTTTCCTAGAAAACACCGGATTTCTAGGAAACTCAAAGGGTAACATAATTAAACACTCATATCGAATGCAAATATTTCAGATACCGGTAGTATGATAATTGGCTAATATTAGATATTCATATTTTATTATAAATGCATAGTGGTAAATTTGGAATGGAAAATATGGTATTACCGATAATAAAGAGGATGATTACCATCAATAAGATGTATAAAACATTATCATCAGCGTATCAAGGTCATCAACATGACCAACATACTGATTTGACATAGAGAGAAACAAAAATCTGGAAATCTTATTTAGCTTTGAATGAATAAAATGTCATTATGTCTTAGTAAAGTCGTACCTACACGTACTTCAAAGATACGAGAATCATCTAAATCACTAAATGACCTACATCATGCCCATTCAGGTATAAGATAAGCTCGATGACATTGGGCCGGATCAAAGCTATTTTACAAAATTCATCGACAATTTTAGTAATCATTAGTCTTTGGTTTTTCACAATGAAACAAAGCAAACTAAATGGACAGAAAATTACAGGTTATTAAAGATATTCCAAAAGACTATGTAGAAATATGGTCTAATCTATATATTTTCTCCACAATTTTCATGTTCCAATCTAGTTACAGGCTATAAAATAATGAGCTGTAATTATATCGAATGATTAATTACTTTTAACATAATATTATATTTTATCTTTGGCAAACTAGAGGGTGAATATCCCACATATATATCTGATTTAAATACGTTTTCATTTTTACATATACAGCTGATTCAATTCAACCATGACTGTGAAGGCCTACGTAAGTACAAAGAAGAAATCGGTCAAATTGCCTTAGGGGGTTATTTGCGTGAATGTTTGTCAAAATGGCGGATACTGCCTGTAGATAAAATATCAAAGCTCTACGTGGATCAACGTACATTATCAGTCATAAATAAAATATTTTTCAGTCTCTCTTTCTCTCTACGTAGAATAATCACAAGAGGTCATGAATCTTAAGACACCATTTCCTTTTGATTATTTGATTTCTCAAGCTGTTCAAGAACGTGTAATAAGATGTACAGCGAACATTTAGTACACAAAAACATCGTCGAATAAAATTATGAAAAATTGAAACATGTTTTTAATCAGTTGATATCATGGTGATAGTAAAAATAGTTAGAAAGATTTTTATTTCGTTGTTTTTATCGCACTGATGACCTGGCTCTGTATTTAGTTAAAGGGGGTACATTTCTAATTTTGTAATTACCCATTAAATTTAGATCATAATAATATCAACAGACATTTACAGTTTTAAAGGGATACTGCGTCTTAGAATGAACATAAAATTAAAGTTCTCAAGAATGGTCAATATGTTTACCTGGTGTCATAAAGTAACGGAATACCTTAAAATTTGGAAAACTCACAAAACTAAGTCATTTTTTATATCAACAGACATTGACTTCACAATATCAACCGACATGGTCTTTACAATATTAACAGACATGGAGTCACTATATTAACAGATAGTGACTGCACAATAATAACAAATATTGACTTCACAATATTAATAGAGCCTGACTTCAAAATATCAACCAATATTGACGTCACAATATTATGAGACATTGACTTTACAATATTAGCCGATATTGACTTTACAATATTAACAGATATTGACTTTATAATATTAACAGATATTGACCTTACAATATTAACCGATATTGACTTTATAATATTAGCCGATATTGACTTTATAATATTAACAGATATTGACCTTACAATATTAACCGATATTGACTTTATAATATTAACCGATATTGACTTTACAATATTAACAGATATTGACTTTATAATATTAACAGATATTGACTTTATGATATTTAAGCAATAAACGGTCACCCTATGGCGGTTATGGTCGTATATCAGGACAAAGGTTGGATGGAAAATTGAATGAATGCGCGTCAGCGCATTTATGATTGATTTTCCATCCAACCTTTGACCTGATATACGACCATAACCGCCATAGGGTGACCGTTTATTGCTTATATTTACGTTTTCAAAACCTGTCACCACGACAAATTCTACTCTTTGCGTGAAAATTTCATATTTGTCGCTGGAGTTGATCTTGTTGATGGAATAGCCATTTTCTTTTCGTCAGAAAATAGTTCGCGGGGAAAAGCTCTCAAAATGTAAGAAAAAACAATGTTTATCTCAATTTTATGTTTAATCTTTATACATCAATTCATTTATCAGTAAATATAAAACATGTTGGTATGAATTCCGTCTTTAACGACGAAAAGCAACAAAATCATGAAATTTAATGAACGCGGATACAATTGAACAACGGAGAGGTGATTCGGCTAGACCTGACAGCATGTAAACAAGTAGGAAAGTTGAGAAAATGAAAGAAACTATAAAGACCAATCTAGAAGAAGGCCCGCTCCATATGTTGATAGGTGACCACAGTTTACACTCAATTCAGTTAATTTTCAGTAAAAGTATAGTATTTTGAAACTTAATATTAAACAATCCATAAACCTGCACTTTTAGGCTCTTAAACTGAAGCGAGTAACTAGGTCAAATGTGTCTACGGCTGTGGCCAGTACACTGAGGTCTAATTCGATTGAGTTCTATCGCATTTTGCCAATTATTCTTGTATGAGACTGTGAGTATTAGATTGGCTTTGGGTTAGGCTAATGGTAACTTTATTACATATTAGAATTCATCATTAAAATTGGAATTTTACGTTCAAGCGTGAAGATGATCGACGTTAATAGCGCGACGGCCATGTTTATTTACATTGGTTACCGTGTATTACTACGCTCAATGTTTTGGTGATGAGGCAATGGCAGTTATTGTCTCATAAACGCCACACGTATTAACATTAGTCCAATGGAGAAAAACAATAGCTAATGTAACTATTAACAGATAATGACTTTACAATATTTGACTTTACAATTTTAACCGATATTGACTTTACAATATTAACAGATATTGACTTTACAATATTAACAGATATTGACTTTACAATATTAACAGATATTGACTTTATAATATTAACAGATATTGACTTTACAATATTTGACTTTATAATATTAACAGATATTGACTTTATAATATTAACCGATATTGACTTTATAATATTAACAGATATTGACTTTACAATATTAACAGATATTGACTTTACATTATTTGACTTTACAATATTAATAGATATTGACTTTATAATATAAACAAATATTGACTTTATAATATTAACCGATATTGACTTTATATATTAACAGATATTGACGTTACAATATTAACAGATATTGACTTTACAATATTACCGATATTGACTTTATAATATTAACAGATATTGACTTTACAATATTAACAGATATTGACTTTATATTTAAACCCAGATATTGACTTTACAATATTTACAGATATTAACTTTCAATTTTTTGATAAATAGATTATTGCTTCAATATTAAAAGATATTGAACTTTATAATATTCCATATTGACTTAAATTTAACAATATGCTTTAAATATTAACAGATATTGACTTTACAATATTAGCCGATATTGACTTTATAATATTAACAGATATTGACTTTATAATATTAACAGATATTGACTTTATAATATTAACCGATATTGACTTTATAATATTAACAGATATTGACTTTACAATATTAACAGATATTGACTTTACAATATTAACAGCTATTGACTTTACAATATTAACAGATATTGACTTTACAATATTAACAGATTTCGACTTCACAATATTAACAGATATTGACTTTACAATATTAACAGATATTGACTTCACAATATTAACAGATATTGACTTTATAATATTAACAGATATTGACTTTACAATATTAACAGATATTGACTTTACAATATTAACAGATTTCGACTTCACAATATTAACAGCTATTGACTTTACAATATTAACAGATTTCGACTTCACAATATTAACAGATATTGACTTTACAATATTAACAGATATTGACTTTACAATATTAACAGATTTTGACTTCACAATATTAACAGATATTGACTTTACAATATTAACAGATATTGACTTTACAATATTAACAGATTTCGACTTCACAATATTAACAGATATTGACTTCACAATCAATTGGAAAATGGAGAAAAAACTACAGTTCACTTTTACACACTGTTACATATTTGGCTATTTTTAATTCATTTTCAGTTAACAAAGAGTTTTCCGACGTTTTCAGGGAGATTCAATCACTTGTATAGATGAAACAAAAAACTGATTATTATTGGCAAGGTCCACTGCGGTTCCGAGTCTGGTCAAACCGCTTAGCTTAGATAGACTTGTCGTGGATTATTAGTTTCTTGTTACAGGCTGTGCACGTTAAAGATCACTCGACAGGTAGATATCGTAAAAAGAGTAGGCTAATTTTGCCGTCCTGGCAAAATTTCCTTCAACTAATTTTCAGTCAACCTCAGACTTTTAAATCAACCCAAGAATCATACAAGAAATGACAGTTGCTATTTTTCATCTGTCATCTAACGCTATTGTTACTAGTCTGGAGATCACCAAAAAAATAATACAATACAGTAATCAATAACAACCATTTCATAGCGGAATAAACAAATTTGGATAAATTTAATGACAAATCATAAGAGTTACAAACTTTATAATGGTCGAAAATTCATAGTAATAACTTGGTATATAATGTTCTCTTAAGGTAGCATATTTCGGACAAATCAAAGAAAAATGATATTCATCATCTACCTCATGTCTATCACAGAATATATTCTTAAAGGGATAATTCAGGTTTTTAAGTTCCCAATTTGGACACCTACAGTATAACCACATCTTAATATACATCAAAGCGACTCTAAAATTTAAATCCCCAAAAAATGGTAGTTAATTCGTTGACCCCAATAACGTTTTAAATCGTGTAAATATTAAAGGGGGAAACCCCAAAAGTGGTTTTCAGAGTTTTCCCCTACTGTTTTCCACAATGATGTTTTAGCGTTGATTTAAAAGCTATTAATTCACAAACGAAAAAATCGGCTGGCTATTTTTTTTTAAAATTTCGTATATTTATTTCTTTTAAAATTTTTGGAGTCTACGTATGCTACATTTGGAAAAGCCCAGTTATGAAACACTTAAGCCCTGGATTTTTCTAACCCCAATTTTCCCTTCAGTTTTTATGTCTCCCAGTTTCAACACCTAGAGTATGCAACGCACATCTTAATTTGGTCAAGGCGACTCGATATTTCGGGAAGGTATCAAATAATGGTCTTGAATTCGTTGACACAATACGTAAAAACGTGGGATTTGAAAGAAACTATGTATTCCAAATTTCAGAGTAGCCTAGGTTTTCCAAAAGCTGTTATACCTGAGCAGAGCAGTTGTAGAATATTAATTCACGTAAACGAAATAAAGGAGGCTATTTTGATCTTTTAAGATACGTATCCAATATTTCAAAACATTTTGGAGTCTACGTATGCGCATTGGAAAACGACCCAGTTCACTGTAAATTGCGCTTGACAGCGTGGATTTTTGTAACCTGAATAGTAATTTGAATTTTTAAAGTTAGTTTTTTGAAGTTATACCTTGTATTTCAATATACTTTTTACGCCACCAAACGCCGTTAAACGCCGTAAAACGTTGCGCCGGTTAGCGGCGTAAAACGCCAGACCTGACCGCACTGGTCTTAGGTGTAAACACACGCGCGTCAACGACCGCATGGGCCGACCTTTTTTGGGTCTTCAATATTATTATGTAAGTCTACAGAAGTACAAGAAATGTACGAAAATCCCATAATCCCTTCAAATATGCATGTACCGTTAATTGGAAACTTATTCTTCTGTCTGTATATGTATTTTCTATCTATGGACAAACAGATACATCGCGCATTCATGTCGTAAACCATGGTATTATATAACTGATATCAACGTTGTCAATGTTTGAAGAAAAGATCCAAAATCACTCCTTGTCTGTGTTGTGCAATAGCTACTTGTGATTGGTTGATTGTCGGCGTTTGCTAGCGTAAACGCTGGAAAGTTCAACACAGTTGAACTCTGGAAAACGTGACGCCGTCAAACGACATTATACGGCGTGACTCGCTGGCGATGTAAGTTATAATCGATGCGCTGGAGAATGCCGGCAAACGCCGTATCCCATTGAGTAAAAACGTTTAACGGCGTTGAACGCCGTAAGAAGTATAAACCCACCTTGACTTAACACCTTTATTTTGGTTCTTCGTTAACAATTTGTTATTTGATTAGCAAGTGCTCATTTCATGACGTCAATGTAATGTACTGTATTTACTTTGATATTTTATAGCAGTTTGTGTTCTAAGCTGAAAATAAAACCACATATTCCAAATAAGTTTTCAATCCATTGCCATGCTCAGCTGTTTTTCTATTGACAAATATTAGAAATTGAAATAAATACTTGCATGTCTGAAAGTTAGTTTTTTGAAGTTATACCTTTTATTTCCATATATTTTAATAAATGAAATATCCCGTTCTTTTTTTTCTTTTTTTTTTTTTTGAAAAAAAGAAAATTGAGTCAGTACTTCTGAAACACTTACTCTTCTTCAATACTAACAAAGTACCTTAATGCCTCATAACTTTGGATTGATCCTTAATAACGG
This sequence comes from Nipponacmea schrenckii, assembly GCA_030562195.1. Taxonomy (NCBI): domain Eukaryota; kingdom Metazoa; phylum Mollusca; class Gastropoda; family Lottiidae; genus Nipponacmea; species Nipponacmea schrenckii. Next base: position 2,479,821 of record CM060202.1, on the reverse strand, counting down.
TCTTTTAATTGTAAAAATGAAATGAACAACGCCATGCAGTGAGCAATAACCTTCTCTTTTAACGATTTCCAACAATCAAAGTATTGGGATCAGGTTTTGCTGATGTAATTGTTCTCATTAATATATGAGAAAACTCTGGCATTGGTTTTGTTTGTGGTTAGGACATGGTAATGCCAGTACCAGTTGAAAAACGACCACAATATTTTGCTAAAAACATGCTTGTTTGTTCGGGTACCAAGGACAAATGTTTGTGTTGGATTTTAAACTTATTATTGGTCTAGTTTAAATGTTTCTTTTTTCTTCGATGATAAATTAAGGCTAGGTTGGTAAGAAAAGAGATCTGAAATATATTGAATGATAGAAAATATCACAATAAGGTGGTCCACTCTACAGTAGGGTGTTTTCTTGTTTGTTTAGATGTTAATCACCTGATGCTATAAACAAACCAACCATTGAACGAAGTTTCTCAAGTTGTTGTACATGTTTTTCATAGAAGATAAATGCGGGGGCTACATATGGATATAATTGATGGAAGCTATTACTTTAACGTATCCGAAACATTATTGATAAGATTAATTGGAATGGTGGCATCACATCGAATCGGTTTGCAACGAAATAATGAAAGTTAATACCCCAAAACTTATCTATTGAATTAAGAGTAGGATGTACAACGCCATTCATTTCCATCGAATCAATTATTGATCAACAATATTCATGGTTAGGTTAGGTTATTTTTTAGATAATTAGAAATTAAAGTGATGTTTATCCCTTATATTGGTATCCGCAATATTTACGGCTTCTTCTCGAACTTCTGATTTTTCGTTCTATGTTTGCGGTCCATATAGTACTTAAAACAGTCAACAGTATTGTGGCATCATTACCTGGTAAAGTTTCTCTTGTAAACAAACATCGAAGTGAAAATCTGATTATGTTATATAGTTTTCTGATACACATACAACGGAATATTAGTCTTCAACTTCGGCGGGACCTAGCGTAACTTTAACCGGTTCTGTGGCCTTGAAACCTATTTTGACGTTTGAATAAGACTAGAAAATCAGGTTATATGAAGTGCGCGTTGAAAAGGGTCTGTTATGGCAATAAAGTTGTAGTTTGAATGTTTATTTTAAAAGAATAATAAAATCACCAAGATAACAATGTTGACACAAGAAAAACCCAGGTGTATTTTTCACCTGAACGTAAAATAAATAAAGTAGGTAAAAGAAGATAGTCGTCTAAATCGTGAATCTGTCAGTTGTTTAAGGTCTCATGATCTACATTATCGAGATAAAAGACATTAAAGAGATCTGGATATGGTAATACTTAAAACCACTATACTATTCTCTGTTCTATCAGCTCAGATTTGAATATTATTTTTCTACTTTTACCAATAAATTCCAGATAAAGGTAATGTATGCTATTTGCCTTCAGATCTATTAAAATGTAAGGCCTCGAGATTATACACTTTGAAAATCACCCTCTCCCCACACTATCGTGGACTCACATTTGGAAATGACCCACATATCAGATTGAAAATTCTCCATGCTTCAAAAATTATGCTTTTCATTGGTTGACACATTCTTTCAGTATTACGATTGTGTTAAAACTTTTTGAACAGCGGAAAGAACCTTACAGAATTTGTCCCGAGCACTCTGGTTAAGACTAATATTCTTGGTTAAGTATTAAAGTTATTCTCTTTAAATAACCTAGTTTGAAATCCAATACTTTGTGTTCAATCTGGCTGTTTCTCAACTTTGTTATTAATATGGTGTGACCTGTATTATAAGTAACTTTAACCTTTACTCACTCTAATTCTCTTGAAAATCACATACCTTAACTTATTATATTATCGTTACTATAATCTGAGCAATGTCAAACGTTTTTTGAATTGTTTATGTATATATGCTTCTGAAGAAAATGGGAATATCCGCCTCTAAATAGTACTATTAGTCTTAGAATGGTTTTGTTTTAATAAAAACACATTTTTTCGTAAATTTACATTGAAAACATAACCCATTTGTCGGCTAGAAATGTAACCAAAAAGATAATCCAAAATTTGTTTTAAAATTTTTGAGAAAAAATGTGTACTCATATATATTTTACCAGCGTAAAAACATTTTAAGACCTATTTTGATGCTGTTGTTCCATTTCTCTTTAAAAAAAAAACATTTTTTGCAATAGACATTATACATATTTAATAAAAAAAAATGTGGGCCTTTGGCACCTTTGGTTTTATGGTTTAAGATTACACAAACAAAATATGTTTTTTGTTTTGTTGTTTGTATTTTAAAAATCGAATTATATCTGTAAATGCTAGATTGGATGTCCCGTTATATACAAACAATAATTTAATAAGTAACATAGTCTATGCCCATTACGAGAAAGATTTCCCCTTGTTTATGATTATGATTGTCGCATATTAAAAAAATAACTTCAACGAATACTTTGTTCAAAGTAAACTTAACCTTATTTCTATAACAAACCAACCCCACGCCTCGGTGTGTTATTATTTTATCTAATTTCAGATCAGAACAAAGACAAAACCCAGCAGTTCCAGAACCTTTATTACATTTTCATATTTATTGTATTTATTTCATCCAAGGTGTAGACACTGTAAAAAACAAAACCCTCCCTTCCACGAAAACAAATATATCATATCATGTCAGCTTCTCAATTATACGTCAAAAACTTATTTTTTTTATACAAATGTTAAACATTATTCAGAAGTTCCATACATTCACATTAATCTTTAAAATCATATTTCAGTCACCACTAAATGAAGTTTTATAAAGAGATGATTTATATGTTAGGTATGAATGACGTTTTTTGTATCCTTAACAGAATAGTTCACATTAATAAACTGTGATGTTCTGGTAGAAAAGTACGGTTATTCTCGTATAAATTTTATTTAAAAGTAAAAGATCTAAAAGTTGTTTTAGTAAATGTACGTTAAATGAGGTACATGTATATTAAGCCAGTGTATCGGCTAAAGAAAATTTTTCCTTTGTATATAAATGGCTGTGATTTAATATGTCCCGGTAATATAATAACCTTTGAAATCCGTATTAACCATGTTAGATTATGGGTCTATTTCGACTAAATCCTTAACATTTAGATCCTTATTTAACTGTAATCTAATCCATGGCCGATATCGGTAAGACGGGGCTGTGACCTATTTTCATACGGACCAGTAACTATCTGCGTGGGTGTAAGTTTGTGAATTTCTTCGTTGTTCAAACTTTTTATGAATGGTGGCTGATATTTCTCAAGATAATTACGTCACACTCGTAAAGGTTTAAACCATCAACGGAAATACTTGAATGAATGGGAATTATGTTAATATATTCTAAAATATAATGTGTGCATTAAAAACCTAAAATAGGAATGTCGCAATGTACAGATATTTTTTTACTAAAGTCTAAATTTAACCTGTTATACAACATATATTCATATCCCATATAAGTACACAAAGGATCCTGTTTGTATCTAATATCGTGTCAAATTTTAATCTATTCTGTCTTGTCTATTTATTTAACAGAATTGAAATAGCAGCCTCTAAATAGTACTGTTAATCTCAGAAATTCCTTGCTAGATAAATTACATGAGCACACATTGTCTTTTAAATAGGATAATTTTCAGTCCTATTTTATGGGACTTTTTAAGGAGAAAGTGTATCTTTCCTTTAAATGAAAGCTTACCAAAAGATACAAAGACATTCTAAGATTAACAGTAGTATTTTGAGGCTGATATTCCAATCTTATTCCAAACATTATGATTTGCTTAGAGGATTGGGTGATCTATCTTTATCTTAATATATATTATTAGGAATAGACAAATTTACTGTTTTACAGAGAAAACATCCATTCAAATAAAACAAACAGAAAAGAATTGCCGTTTAATGCCATGTCAAGTGTGACTATTCAATGTTGCAAAAAAAAAAAAAATCTTTCATACCTCAAATTTTAAGGACTGTTAACCTTTATTTACTCAAAGGAATTGAAATAGATATTTTATTTCAATCATAAGAAAAATCTGTTAATCTATCTTTGTCAAATTTAACTTGCGTCAATAATTAAACAAGGAAAGTAAGCGAACAGGATTTGTGTAGTGATCATACATGGTAATGACTTCTTAAGGACAGATTCACCATCCGTGTAATTTATTTCAATTTTAAACTTACAACATTTTTTGACAATGTACTTGGTCGCCGGAAAATTTTACACGCGAAAAAAGTCACGCAACATGCGACCCTATTGCGTTCCTATGGCGCATTTCTAATAAAAATGCACGTCATGCTCCTTGCGTTTATAATGGAGTTGTTATAACACTTGTCCTAAGACAAGAGATCTCAATGGTGGCAATGGCAATGGCGCCCACTGCATGGTATCTGGTGCTATACCACGGTAATGGCGACCTCACATGCTCTGAGATAATTGCAGTCGCCGTTGCAGCTCAGCAACGCTTTTACACGGCAATTGGGATGCTACATGTTAAAGGGATAATAGATCTTAGAATGAACCTTAAATTTTAAAATTTTTTAAACTTGTTCAATTAGAGCTCTATTCAATAGTAAAAATTCCTGCTGCCATAAATAACATAAAAAATAAATAATATCCACAAAACTAAGTAGTTGTCCATGCATTTGATTATTGAAAAACGCTTAACAAATTGAATCGTTTTTAAAAAATGACTTAAATTTTGTGAGTTTTCAAGATTTTAAGGGATTCTGTTACTTTATGACTTTAATTATTGGCCTTACAAAATGAAATTGAAACTGTAACTTTTTAAGTTGTAATGTTTTTAGGTTCATCTATATTGGTTTTCAATTGATGTATTGAGTAAAGTGAAAACATATTGTTTTTTAAAAGAAATCTACATAATCTACATGTTGCTCATTGTTGACTAGAGTACAAAATACTAATATTAATAAAACTTTCGTTTGATATTACCTTCACAAGAGTGAAATAATACCCTAAAGTAACAATAGCGATATTCCAGCTTATGTTTTTGACTGTAAAAAGGACTTAATAAAAGTGGATATTTTGAAAACAAAAATTTAAGTAGATATTGAGTTCTTCGATATGGATTGTAGTTTTGAATAAGGTTGAAATATTTTTCCGGTGACAAATAGTCGTTTCTTTGTAGCTTTTGTTAGTGGGACCCCACTTAACTAATTGTTAAGTTTTTCTATGAAGGTAAATATAACTACTGAATAGTGTATTATGTGTTTTTTATTCCTAAATATTTTGTAAGCCTTTTAGAATATTATGTTAATGTTTATGTTAAGAATTATGTAATGCATAAAATGGCTCGTCAATAATCGTGCCATGTCACTACTGTGGCTGAATTGACAAACCATGCAGTACCAATATATTATGTGATCACTATGAACTTATTTACTATTCACAATATTGACAAAAGAAAAAACAAGTTATTCACTGTCACATTCGTCTTTCCTGTAGTGATTTAAGCGAGCATAAATATAAAAGACATATTTCTGACAGACCTACTTGCAGTTGTGGTCATACAATTGAAGATACCATTTTCTCTTAGAATGTCCCTTACATTCAGATGCCAGAAACAAATTCTTGCCTTTTTTTGACATCAACAGATGTCAAAATTTTAGATTTTTTTATTTTAGATTTAAATTTTATTTCATTCCCTACTTCATTATTTTCTTCCACAAAACTATGTATATGTCTGTAGCATTTTGTTTGTCTTGAGAGGGCTTATATAGACAGCCTGCTGCCCAATCCAGTGTAAAAATTGTTTATATTTAAAAAAAAAAACAGTATGTGAATATCATCTTTATTCTGAGAACAAATAGTTTTCTCTGATTTTTGTAGCAGATTAGAGTGTTGTCAAGAGTTTGAATGACCGGTTGTAGGCACACGAGGAGACGGACAATCTCTACTCGGCCTTTTTCTGCTTTATCAATAATACGCGATAAGATTATCGCGTTTCCGACAGGATTTATAACATCAAACCAGTTTGATATTTGTCGGCAATTTTTTTACTTTTCGCCGATTGATTTATTTTTGTCCCACACGCGAGACTCCAAAAAGCGTTATTATCCAATCCAGATAAACATTTTCATTTTATTCATAGGATCATCTTGCGGAAAATAATGATGGGTATCAACAATCATGCCACGAAATGATCTGTTTCGCGAAATTACGCAACGGGATAAAAAAAAAGTTGATTATCCTCAAAGTTTCAATATATAAATTGATAACTTTGCAACTGTGATTTTTGGTAATGCAGATATTGAGTTTGACTTTTTTACGAGATTGATAGTTGGGTTGTGTTGGATAAATTTGTTAAGTACTGTACACACTGACAACATTTTCGACAACATATTGACCAACATGCTGCTGAAACGCTTGGGCAACACAAAGTTTGTCCTGTAAACACACAACAACAGTTCGACAATATGTTGGGCAACTTGTTGCCGAATGTTTCCGAGAATACAAGGTTTTGGAAAGAAAAAATCATAAAAATGGAGGATTCAAACAGGAGAAGACGTATTGTAGGGGTGTCTGCCATTATTTTAAGCATTCTAATCGAAAGAGGACAAAGAAGACGTAAAGCTGAGAAGAGAGTTTGGACAAGACCGTGGATATATAAGAGAAACCAACACGGGGCGTACAACAGTCTCCTGAAGGAACTGAGAATAGGTGATAAACCCTCATATCAGTATTTTCTTAAGATGAACCAGTATTTGAAGAACTACTATGCAAAGTGGGGCCTCTCATAACAAAGCCAGACACTCATCTGAGGGATGCAATTTCGGCTTCCGAAAGACTAGCATTAATTCTACGGTTCCTTGCATCAGGTGAGTGAATTGTGTTTTTTTTCATACCTTTCTACACCTGAGCTAATAAAGACAAACAAATTGTGCAGCTTCAAATGAGATATATTTTGCCAGTTGGTTAGACGATACTGCCCACTAAAGACGTTTACAAACATAGCTCAACTATGTAAGCCAATCTACACCCCAACAAGAGTCCAAATTGTACAGACAATTAAATCTTTTTTTTTCAGGTGATTCATTCACAAGTCTGCAGTATTTGTACGGGATACCGAAATCAACACAAAGTTCCACCTCTACTACAGTCCATTCCTTGCTGGTGGCTGTCAATTTTGTCTACATCACGTGGTTTCGGATAGATCATGGGATTTATAAAGCGCTTCTGATTGGGTAAAACATCATTTGCATCTCGACAATAATTGGACAACATGTTGTCGAATGTTTTCCATCTGTACACACTGACAACATTTTCGATAACATGGCATTTCGGCAACATGTTGGCTAACAGTACTTTAGTCGTAATGCTTGTTTTGACAACATCGCATTTTGTATGTAAAAAAAGTAAGCAATGCAATAAATTACAAGTAATTAATCATAATTATAGATTGTGTTGAAAATGTAAATATATATTTTCTACCTAGTAAGACGATTGTTACACAAACAAGTCATTACGATACCATGTACAAAATAAAAGCGGAATACAATAAGCCCAATGCTATGAATCGATTAAGGTCATGTCTTCTTTCTTACACGCAAATAAAAAGACAGAGACCTTTTGAACATTGCCACAAGAGAATAATGAGAATATGAAGTATGTCGAGAAGCAATGAATGACGCTACACTGGAGTTCATCGTACATTTACAGCAATGAGATTTGCCTAAAGGTGAAGGTTCGCACGATACCTTATGGTCAACCATTTGTTTGTTTGTGAAGATTCAGATTTAGCACGTCAGCAACAGCATTAATTTGTAGGCGATAACTTGCTAAGGCTTCCAGTGTTTTCCGAGAAATAATGATTTACGGAAATCAACCATCAAATTACTCACAGTTATAAAATATGTTGTTTTTGCGTTTTTCCTGGCAAAGTCCATGAACTATTAAAACGGAAATACCACCGTGAAAGAGGCTTTATGCTTCCTTAATCCAAGTAATTCGGAATATTGTCCCATCAGAACGACTTGTATTTTGTCCGCCAATCGACCTGCATCAATTACAATGGATACCCAATATATTATCTCTTCTTTTGCAGGTATAGAACACTAAGATATTGTATGCCACTAGCAGCCCCTAGAATTTGCAAACTGTATTCTATGGTTTCTTCAAAACAAGATTACATGACTTAGAAACTACTTGTGCATCGTGTACTGACTATCGTATGGGACCAGGCTTCAATTGAAATGGTATCGCATTTTGAAAAAGATATTTTAGTGTTCAGTAGACCCTACAAAAAGTTAGTGACCTCTGCTATCGTTGATATTGATCCCTTATTTATTTAATATTATATTCATCTATTTTTCCCCATGACTATTCAAATTATGTATATTTTTCGTGAAAGTCTTCTTCCAAATCTAGAAATATGCTACAAATCTGCAAAACTTTATTAACATCATTGGCAAGATTGATGTGAAACGTCTGAACATTTTTGATTGCTACTGAACTTCTATGTAAAACCAAAAGTTATCTTGACAAAACTCAACTTTGGTCTGATAAATTGTTAAATAATCTTTTTTAAACCTAAATTGAATCCTATGCACAGCTTCATACGTCTGTCACTTTCTGTATTATTATCAATTCAAATATAAACTCAAAATGTCAAAATTATAATGTCATGAAGATAATTTGCCTCGAGATGAATAGAAGAGACTGCATAAAAACTTGAGCTATCAACGTCATTGACACGGAAAATTAATGATACAAGTATTAAGAAACAGGGTAAACAACGTTTAATTTAAATGAATTTTATTTTACAAACTCAAAAACTCAAAAAAGTCGTACTGTTCGACCGTCGCGGTTTCATAAGTACGTTCATTGAAACTGAAGCTTTAAATAATAATAATAAAAAAACAGACTTACGCTGTCTAAAGGTTAATAAATGTCTGTAATTTGTTATCAGAGTTGGGGGAGGGGTGAAATGTGCAAGCGGCAGAGAGTTATGATAATAATAAACTCTTTATTTTACATAGGTCAGATGTCGGGTAAATGAGGTCCAATACACAATACCATGGGCCTGTCTAACATTCAGCCCATTTGGAAAATACAGTAACAAAATAAATTGATAAAATATACACAAATATATGAAGAATAATAGATAGACAGAATTATGTTCCATTAATTAATGATACGACCCCAAAAGCATTATACAGTCTACTATAATCTGAATATATAAACAAGACCATAAGCACTCTTATAGGCCACGCCTTTAGTTTCCTTTTAATAAGACGAGGTTCATTTTAAAATGGTATGAAGCTATGCACAATTAAATCGGAAATGCATGTTATGTGTTATATCTTCACAGTTCGATATAGGATTAGTTGATTATTGACTGACAGGATCGAATAACAAACGAACTTGACAAAAACTCACAGTTCAACACAGCTCCATACCTTGTACGAAGTAAGTATATCAAAGACTTGCAATAAATCATGCACATGCCCTGCCAATCCGTCTAGTGACGTTTTTTAGAAACTCGAGCATAGGTTGATTATTATTACCCGAGCCTCAATAATGATTTTGCATCAAGGGCTTCGGGTCTGAAAAATGATGAGAAAGTGAATTAAAAAATAAACTGAGATTCGTTTTCTCTGTAGAATTTTATAGATTTATGGATTATTTTGTCGAAATGCTGTAATAGTGTGCGAAGGTAGATTATCCAGTATCTTTCAATATCAAAATCTAAAATAAGAGAATCATATTAATGATGTACTTAATGAACTATGATGACCTCGAGGGCATAAAGGAATCAAATCTCACCATAATATTAGACTTAACTTGACTTTACAATCATTCACTTATAACCAGTACTAAAATATTGATAATATTAAGAGACATATAATAAAAGCCAGAACCAGTTAACAATGTTCAATAATTGATGGTTATTATCAATGTACATTTTATCTTACTTTTTTTTCTTGTCAATTATCATCGATTTTTTGTAGTCGATTTTAAGAAAACAGACATTTTGTTCGACTTTGATATAAAATCGTCATTAAAGAAGTACTCAAAAACAAAGACATCGCATAATTGAGATATTTTTTGAAATTATCATTTTATTTAAATAGTGCATTTCTCCCCGGACAATTTGTTTCACGTTAGCTGTTAACAATGTTAATTTGCATCGCATATTTTCAAATATTCATATATTCCTAGTCTCAGAGATTGATTGTCACTGGGAAAATATTTAGAAAATATTAGATTGTTTGATTAGCGAAGTTTTACCCCCTCTATAGACATTGATAGAAAATCAAACATGACAGTTTTACCAAAATTTAACACATCTGTACCGAAAGAAAGAATATTCATCTCTCTGATTTAAAGCACTTTCAAAATGACAAGCTAGGTGGAGGTGGTGGTGGTGGTAAATGACGAGTTAACGTTCGCTTCCAGCAATTGCTGATATCGCAAACTGGGTAGTTTTATTTTGGTGGTCGTTGGTAGTGGATTTAGAATCAATTGGATGATCAGGAAACTGTTGGTTTGGTGGTGGTTTGAGAACGGAACGAATGTCGTGGTGGTGAAACTCGGCCCTGGATGGTGTGGCGTGAGTGATTCAGTCTTCTACATTCTTCCAAAACTCGTTATGATCATTGTGGTTCTTGTTGGTTTGGTTTGGTTGGGTTTGGTTAGATTAGAAGAGTTGAGGACCTAAAAGAAAGAAGAAAAGTAGACGTGAGAAAGGGGGGAAGAAAGCTTTCACAAAAAAAAAAACAAAAAAAAAAAAATTATAGTATGTTCTCTTTTGTTTCTGCTATGAAAATTGTTTGTCAATTGATTATGTAAAAGTAAAAACAAACTTAGATTATCTGTTAAAAACAGATGTGGTAATAAATTGGTAGATGAGTTCCTTATTTTGTGCCAGTGGTCCGTGGGTGGAGCCAAGATATTCTATATGGTGATTGGTATGCCGTTTGTTTCCAAGTAGTCCGTCAATGTCTTACGAGATGGTTTTAACTCAATATGACAAGCTATTACCAAATTCGTACTTATACCATGACTGCAATATGGACGTGAATGGATCCATTTTTATTGGATTGTACACTAGATTAAGGCCAATCAGAGCCCTCGACATAAAAAAAAATCTCAACAAGGCCTCTGATCAGAGGTATTCACTAGCGTGCAATCCAATCAAATCACTTCATTTACTTACTTCCATAATACAAGAAAGGTGACTATTGCCGTCAAGGTATAAGTACTAAGTTTGTAATAACCACTTTGTGATATTGGATTAACCGATGGAAATCTTATAAGTATATGCTTACTACATGCTTAAATTATTTTCCTTCTGGATAAGTGACGTTCCATTCTAAAACTATAACAGTCAGTTCTGACAATTTAAAGGCATCCAGTCATTATATTATATTATATTTAGTATGACTCGGTATGCCACAAGCGACTTGTGCGTGCTTTGGACCCACAGCCCCCTCCCACCGTCTCCTTGTCCTACGGCCCTATGGTATTGGACTGGTATTAAGCCCCCATTAGGAAGATTACACAGCCTTACATAATAAAGGTGGTTTTTCACATTGAAAAGATTAAAAAAACAAGAACACTATTTGATTATTGGTGTTTATAATGCATTATCCATGTATTCTTTTTCTAAAGAAATGTGTATAGAAGGCTTGCAAAATCCACCTGAAGAAGCTGAAATTAGAATTAATGTTTCGTTGACGTCACCACAAATAGCGATGACCATGGAAATACGCTCACATTTGTAATGGCAGCCAAATCTTTTGGTAGATATGATGAATAACTATAACGTTATAGTTCTATGATATGATGAATATCTTTGAGATTAACATTTGTGTATGGGGCGAGCTTTGTTTACATCACAAGATTCATTTTTATCCACACAGATATTTCAAGGGCAGAAACTTATACAAGATAATTTTCGATTTTTCTAATTTTAAACAGGGTTTATCCATATTTGATTGCAAACACTCGATTTAAGTTCAAAATCTTCAAAGAAACCAGATTGTGTCCACAAAAAATTCAAGAACAATGGCAACTAGAACTGTGAACAGCTCCGAGCGTGGCAACTGTGCGTTATCCCATGGATTTCGAACATTTTGAACTTCTAACCTGCTAGCTTTCAATTCCGGTACTTTTCAGCCTACAATTGTAAGCGTAAACTTTCCGCTATATAGGCAATTTTTTCTACTATAAGTTTCTACTATCAGTTCCTTATTAGATTTTTGTACATGTCTAAGATTTCGGTAGGATATTTACATAAATTCCAAACTAAAATTTAAGTAGGTAGTAAGATGTCAATTTGTCATGAAATTTAAACTCTCTATATTCAAATTTAAACATTATTTTGTAACTTTGGTTGTAATTAACATAGAGAGAAAATTCAAGCTATGTGATAATTTGCTAATTCACAGCTTTATAAAGAGATATTTTTTGAATTTGTATGCAAAAATTTTACAAAAAAATAAATAAATTTTATTAGCAATTGGAATTTTTTTCTTCTCGAGGGATGCAAATTATTTTGTATAGCTAATGTACTGTTTTTGCTTACATTCTTGAATTACACGGGATGTAGGGTCGCCTGAAATGAGATAAAAAAAAAAACGGAAGTCCCCACGCCCAAACCGGAAGTGATCAAAAAATTTTGATGATATATTTTTAATTGTGTTGCGTATCTATCTATATCCTGTAAATTTCAGATCGATCCGAACATTAAAGCCCGAAAGTGTAACATAACCATCCAAAATTGCAAAATAGTCAGATTTCGGTGGGCTATAAAACCGGAAGTTAATATTTGTCATGCAATATCAGCACATCTATAGACAGCTGAGGTCAATGACATTCTACATCTCAAATGTCAAGGTCATTTAAGGTCAAGGTCACGAGATATAGAGTTTTAAATTTTCGAAAAATTCGAACGGGCATAAAAAAAAATTCAAAATCGAAAATCAAAATTCTGTTCCCAACATTTTTTAGATAAAGTATCAAGGTTTCGATAAACACCAAAATCATAAAAATCGGTTAATAATTGGCGGACTTATTAAATTTTTAAGATTTCGGTGGGCTATAAAACCGGAAGTTAATATTTGTCATGCAATATCAGCACATCTATAGACAGCTGAGGTCAATGACATTCTACATCTCAAATGTCAAGGTCATTTAAGGTCAAGGTCACGAGATATAGAGTTTTAAATTTTCGAAAAATTCGAACGGGCATAAAAAAAATTCAAATTCGAAAATCAAAATTCTGTTCCCAACATTTTTTAGATAAAGTATCAAGGTTTCGATAAACACCAAAATCATAAAAATCGGTTAATAATTGGCGGACTTATTAAATTTTTAAGAAAATTTGCCATTTTTGAAAACTGCGCATGCGCAACATTCAATTTAATTTTTCTTCATCTCAGGGGATTAAAATCATTTAGTATAGCTAAAATATACTGATTTTGTTTAGAATCTTGAATTACATCGGAAGCAGGGTCGCCCGACATGAGACGAAAAAACCGGAAGTCCCCACGCCCAAACCGGAAGTGATCAAAAAATTTTGATGATGTAGTTTTAATTGCGCTGCCTATCTTTCTATATCCTGTAAATTTCAGACCGATGCGACTATTAGGGCCCGAGCTAGCTTGAAATCTTATTTGCATATTATGCAATTAGCCACTTTCGGTTTAGCGAAAATTTCATGTTAGATATTCATTTTTGATTCCAGCCCATATAAAAACCATTGGTGAAAACAGAAATAGTCTATCTTTTTCCGTTTGGGCTAGCGAGCTTCCCAAAAAAAAAAAAAAAAAAAAAAAAAAAAAAAAAATAATCCGAACGAAAACAAAGCGTGACAAATTTTATTGCCACGCAATAAATTATGTTAATTTTGTTTTTGATAATTTAGCGATTTTACCAGTTATAAATGTCCATGTCTGAACAGACTGGATAATAGAATAAAGACAAGCCGACCATAGTCGGCATTCCTTCACTATATAAGCTAATTATGAGCTATTCGTGGCCATGTGAGGCAAATTGGTATTTTCCCAATCATTAGAACACCTCTACTTTCGATTGATCCAAGTATTAGCCGTCCAATAACCGAATCTATAATAATAATAATGATGATAATAGTAATTATGATTATAATGATTGATTAGATTACAAAAAATCACAGAAAACACATTAGAATAAGGGAACCCATCTTTGATTCCTTTATGTCCAGAAACACGATAAAGCTGAACGCATAAACTATTTATCATAGCAAACATTCAAGCTCTATACATAAGACTAGAAAGTAAATTTTAATAGTATTTATATTTTAGAAGGAAAGTTTGCAACAAAATCCACCTTTAAATCATGACATTAAATAATTTCATATGTCAGGGCGTATCAAAGTCTTGTCACTAAAGTTTGACTTGGAATATAGATTAATATTATATATTATAAGAAAGTTTGTTAAATATATTTCAAACTCAAATGTTAGAGACGAGTTTTGCGAATTTATTGTTATGATGAACAAGGTTTGGCAGACACAGATTCCAACTCAACAGTTTCATATGTAAAAACAGTACTTACTTATTACAATACGACCTCGTTTAAACCCGGATGTTTTGTTTAGTGTTTATATCACGAGTATTGTTTTAGGTCTACTAGTACAATTAATAGATCCAGGTATAATGCAATTACCAAATGTCAAAATTGACTGAAAATAGTGAACACTATTAACGAAAGGCGAATTGAAAAGAAACATGGCTTTGATATACCTATAGTCAAACATTTTTTATTTCGCCATATCTTTTATATATTTGACATAAAGTTATCTCTTTATATCAAAAAATATCCTCGTAAAATATTCATTATTATTATTGTAATTTTGATTGTACATAGGCTATATGTTTAGTGCGAGTATGTTACTTTTCACGTTGAATTTTTCTACGTAATACTATAACGTACAATATCAAGTCAATTGTTATCCCTATGAAATATATGTCTGGGTTTTCTGTGCAATACAACGTGCACTACGCATGTATATAAATAAACATTCATCTCAGACACGGAACTGGAATAAGTCGGTCAGCGTACACCGAATATCTCGTGTACGAGACGACCTTGTTTGATTGATTCATATGCTATAACTGATGCGCATTAGGACGACCTTGTGTTAAGATTAGTTTCATGGCTGCTGAGTCATAGCTACCCACCACAAAAAAAAACTCTCATTATTTACCAAGTGTTTTGTATCTTAAACACATGGAATTGTAATTGAAATACAATCCACCGCCCACGATATAACGCTAACCTTAAACTGTTCAACTTCAAAATGTATTCAATGAATAAGTCGGTTAATGGGCTACGCAAGATTCATAGACTCGTTGCCAGTGTGTCGGATATTTTCCTCTAATTTGTGATTCCTTAATCAATCACTTCCACCACAGAACCGTAAAAATCTGACCACGGGAGCGACTGACGTAAGTTTATACCGCGACGATGATAAGTGAGACACACTGTACAACTGATATCTTCATATTTACAAATGTATTTCCTTTGTCCTGCTTTGTTCACAAAGTAAACAATGATGCCAATCCCTGACTTGAACACCTTACGATATTTGTATCGAATGAAATCATACCTCCCCCAACAACATTCGAATTATACTTGAGATAGTTTTCTATCGAAGAGTTCTAAAGTGTGATCCGATAATTATCAACAAAGATTCAAATAAAGCATATGATCGGAAGTGTTTAATTTAGTTTTTTAATTATCAGATATCTGAAACACTTTTATTTTGTTTAGTATAAAAATGAGAATTTTCCCATAAATTTATTTCGTTTTCTAAAGTACACCACTTGAATATATTGGCTTTTCAGCTTGATGAAGACTGTATGTATTAGAAATATATGCCGTAAGGTTTTTATCATGCTTAACTGTAATTAAATGAAAATAAAGTTAAATGGGTTTGAAGTCCTACTTTCCTGTACCTGTCTGATCTACTGGGGACAGGCAACTTTATGCAGTGTGAAATGAGGGACAGAAACTAAAATGTACGAATTTAACTGACATGAAACAAGAAGCAAGTTTGATGTCACTGTAGTTACAGCGTCTACCAAATTAAGTACAACGAATATGGAAATTCTGATTACGCTTGTAACACTGTTTTTATGTGTTTTTTTATTTGTTAACTTTTCGAGATTATCTGATTGATAGAAATCATATTGCAGAAAAGACGAGCGTTAGGTGATTTTTTCACAAGACATATGTATAGAATCCTTCATTTACACCGGAATTGGACCCGTCCCTCGACGTCTTGCGATAATCCACGGGATGTTAATTCCGTCCTTGCCAGAATATTAAAGATGGACTTGCATGGCCACATTTTACATGGATAATATACGTTTAGATAGAGAAAATCTATAAAATAACAAGTATTTGATATGAATATA
This sequence comes from Nipponacmea schrenckii, assembly GCA_030562195.1. Lineage (NCBI taxonomy): Eukaryota > Metazoa > Mollusca > Gastropoda > Lottiidae > Nipponacmea > Nipponacmea schrenckii. The sequence continues at coordinate 2,463,401 of CM060202.1, read as the reverse complement.
TTTGTTTAGATTTTTCTATTTAGATTATCTTATCAAGTGTAAAATTACCTAAGAGTTCACTAAGTTCATGTATATCAAGTACAGAAACACGAAGTTTATTACTTGTTATAATTGTTTCGTGCCGAATTTCTGTATTTTTTACAGACTGCTGCTACACTGAGTGAACTCGTAGAAATTGTGTACCTGGTGGTCGATTGATCCAAAGCCAAACGGAGGTACATTAGAGGAAATATACTAGTGGCTAATTAAATTAATGTTTTATTAATAAAGGTCCTTTGAAATCAATGTTTACATCCTGATTGCTTATTGGTAAATTATATCAAAAAGATAAGAGACTCTAACTATATATCGAGACATCATTAAATCTGCCAAAGTTTCGGTCGCAGAAGAAATCTATATTATGATACATAAAATGATTTTAAAGGCGGTATTATTCAAATAATATACACATTACAGGTATAAGTATTTATCTTTATAGACAAGTATCTCGTCATTCATTCAATTCCGCATAATTTGAATATATAATCCATACCGATATGATGAAATAGTTCTTAAAATTTGTGTAATTACCATCGCCGTATGTGCAAGGTATCATTCGAGGCTATATATGACATGCTTAAACAGGGAATAGACCGGACATAATTCCTTTGGAAAACATACACGGAACTTACTTCAAAGTATATTGTACGGTCATACGTTACTCAATCTGTACGTGATGCATGGCATGTCTGCCATTACAGCCAAGAATACAACCTAGTTTACAGTCTTATATATTCATCTGCTGGACCAGGTACAATAACTAAGGAAAATAATCATCTCTGTATACATATTGTACATGCCGCATATCATGTCTATCATCACAACCCGTTTAAAAATAAAACTACCTCTTCGAATTTTCATACAATTTAAAGTTACAAACTTGATCAATAAAAGTACTGTATAATGTTCATCAGTTGGACTTACAAGGTGTCATGATTAATAAGTGGAATATATCAATTAAACACTTCTAAGTATGCTTCAAATTTACATAGTTCAAGGAATGTTATGACTTAGTTCTATATGGATTAATTGGATTATAGAGGGATTATTTCGAACAGTTTTGACGATATAGGCATGTCCACTGATAAATAATCCCTGTTCTTTGTCCAAAGTTTAAAATTTCCATATTTTGTACATCTTAGGCAATCTGAAGATATCCACCCATCTGAAAATCCTTTGCTCCAGTCGATTTCTATGCAGATGAAAAACTAAGTAGGAAAGTTGATATTTTAGGAAGTTCTATTCTTGTTTGCTTATCTTATAAACACATCAGTCTGAAATAACGTCTGGATAAATGATCGACCAAAATCATAAGAAGATCTAGTCGATTACAATTTCGTTATAAAAACTGTATATACATATTGGAATAACACTAAATTGAAACCGACCTTTGACATTTTATTTGGCAATTATTCGTGTTGGGCAACAAAATATTATTAAATATACAATTTCGTATTAACTTAGGTTATAATAAGTGTCTTAATAACTCCAAAAACTCCTATCGAGGCAATCAGACAAATCGTGTATGTACACTCTGCCATAAAACAAGAAATGTGGCTATTCAGGACCAGGTATAACTTCGTATAATAGCTTGACATTGTGCAGATGAGATAAATAGGGCGTAGAACTTTACGATTCGTTTTCTTATCCTAGAATTCTGCTAAACTGGCATCTACTTCCATAACATAACAATAATATTTGTTTCCTTTGTACTTCCCGACACTATTCGATGATAACAGTGCTTTCAATATTGTATTTGTGTCTATACACGAGTGGATTTTCGTGGCCTAAATAAAGAGAGGGGGAAATTAGTGTGAAAAACATGTCTCACGCGGAGATTTATTCACCAAATGTCAGACTAACCGACTCGGTTTATCTGTTGTATTTATAAATTACTTATTTAAGAAGGACATTATATACCTGTTTTATCTAGTGAAAATATATACGTACCTGGAACACGATATCACTCTTGTGATATTTACAGTTGATTTGACTTGAAACTCAACATCTAACAATATCAAACAATGATACCAAAACAATGAGCGGAAGTAAACAGGAAAGTCTAGCTCTTGATAATTGGTGTTATTGTCAGTGGAACACTTTAAATAAAGGATTTAGAGAAGCTGCTTCAATATTCAAGGTGAATAATTCACCCAAGTTAAGAGTAATGCCGATTCAAATGAACGGCAAAGAAGAAATGATGTGAGCAACACTTACAGACAACTTGAAAGACTAATCATTTAGAAATGGAAACGGAGTATGCCAGTAAGTGTCGATAAATTCGTGACAAAATTCTGTGAAAATTCTTCAATAATATATAAAAATTCATATTGCAGATGACTAAAAGAGAATGTACAAAATGTCTTACCAGCACTGTTTCAACAAGTTGTTTGAGGGACCGTGCTGCTCCTCAACCGAGAATTGATGTTCATCAGTCCCCATGGTAGTCGTACCAGACCTTTTCGTTACAGATCGTTACTGGGTTGTAACAGTTTAAGAGGAGCAAAATTTTAAGGCTGGCAAATTGAATATTAATATGGAATACGTAATGTTAGTATAAAAAAGATGTAGTCGATTGAAAATAAATGACCTTGATGTCGATTCTTCCAAATAATATTAAAAATTTTATATTAAAATAAATGGCAGAGCTGAACAATTTAACACAGCAGCATTGTCAAAGACAGTGTTAAAAATTTCTTGATTATCCAAGACCAAACTTAGAAAACTTTTGTTTTGCACTAGCCGGCACAAAACTATTTAGCTTGCCGACCAAAATCCGGTAAAACGAATTTACCGTTAAAAGCTCTTTGGCCTACGAGAAATTGTAACAATGTCGTTAAAACGATATTACACTCCTTAAGTACAAGAAGAATTAAAAGAATATAGAAAGAGGTTATTAACTTTACAAGCAACAATTATTTTCATACAGGAAAACCCCTAATTTCGAATCCGGTTATCTGTGTTATTTCAAACGTTTCCTTATACCATTTTAAACGATTATATAACTTTTTTCGGAGAAAAGATAATTATGGGACATCGTAAGATTTGGATGTAAAGAAAAATTAAATGTGCAGAAACAAACGGCCATTGTAGGTCTGTTAATCATGTTCGACTCAATACAACAATCAACAAATATTAAGTAAAAATCGGTCACTGAGAAATGAGCGATATAAGGTACAACGATTTGGCGGTACATGGAAATCACTAGTCTTTTAAAGTTTTTAGAGTGATAATGAACAGTATGACACGTGTTGTCAAAATCAGGCAATAGTTGGATGTGTTTTCAAGAAAAAAGAGACAATAACTAATATTAAATATTTGTTAACTATATTCGATTATTTCATAAGAATTTATTAAAATAAGCCAAAAATCTGGAGTGTGTTTACAGTAAAAATATAAAGAATTTTTGAGAACATGGGCAATAACTCATATCAAAATTTTTCCAATTTTTCTTTTTAAAATGGTTCACTAAGTTTCACCAAAATCCGTCAAAAATTGAGCCATTATGAGTGTTAACGAGATAACAATTGAACGAGTATTCAAGAACAAGGGCAATAACCCATTCGATATTTTTCGATTCGATTTATTAGAGTTCATCCTTGGGTGATTACAAACACTCACATAAGTTTCATTAAAATCCGCCAAGAATTGTGCCTTCTAAAGTTTACGAACAATAGAGGACAGGTCGATTGACGGACAGGAGTGAAGTGCATGGCAATTTTTGGTATACTTGTAGGAATTGTAAGAAGAAGATGTGGAGATAAGGTTCAGTCATTTGAAACTGGCTTGCTGTACGTTAGATGTTGCAATGGTAATAGTGATTTTCGTATTTTGTGGCCAATAACAGAAAATATGCTACAACAATTGGACAGGTTTAACTAGATATATTAAATTCCAACCATCTATAAATCCTTACGTAGTCAATCGTTCATGTCACATACGAATTTGAGCTATATCTTGTACCTGGTCGAAATGTTCTACTTGTTATTACAATTTCGAATTTAGTTGCAAAAAGCAAGGATTATTTATTTAACAGACGACCACGCAGTTAAAGGGGGGTTACTCGATTTACAATACAAATAAGATTATAGGGCTCCGACCACAAAAACATTTTATGCTAATGATTGTGTGGAATTTTCAAAACAAACGTGCTTTTTGATATTTTTGGCCTTTGTATGAATGGAAACTACAAAAAAGGTATCTCTCAATTTTTGTGAAAATTTAGAATTTTGGGGTCATTTATTGGCCTATGGCCAATAGGCCTGTCATAGTACATTGTATTGAATTTTCAAAACTTCCCTTTTTGCACTTTCTACTTTAAATGTCTGGTAAAACAAGCCATTTTGAAGAGGCTATGAATTCCTAATAAAGTTCTTAATGCAGATATTCAACCATTTTAATTTGGTTTTCTTATGTATTTTTCAGACCTCAAGAATACAGTTTCTATAGCTGCCCTGAAAGTCCACTTCAAAGTATGGTATGCCTTTTTCTTGGAACTAGAGACTGTAGAATGCTTTTTAGACAGTAAAAACAGCCTGAATTATCTCCGGAGCATTTTCAAACTCAAATTTATGATAATTATGAAGGTTTCACAAGGAACAGTCAGAATGAGTGTAGAGACTTTGAAGGCCAACTAGGTAGCAAATGTCATTTTTTTCTGATTTTTTTAGGGTTTGTAGGCTGGATTTATGTTAGAAAACTCAATAGTATTTACAAATTTCATTTATTTAGAGAAAAAAGAAAGTTATGATTGATTTAGTGTAAGACGCGCCATCAATAATATCCAATAGAGAGCTAAATAGAGGTAGGGTTGCATCAGTAAAACGATGTCATTGGCTTACTAGTGTATATATATTTGCATAGTTTTTGAACAGGGTACTCCAGATACATATTAGAAGAGATTTAACATTTTTTTTTAAAATGTTTGCGGTATATAGGACTCAGACCACAAAAACATTTATGCTAATGGTTGTATGCTAATGATTGTATGCTAATGATTGTATACGAATTTAGTCCGTTTTATTTTTGGAAATCCTCTTTCTCCCTTCCTTTGCATGCCCATTTTTGGTCTAGATTTGAAATTTGATGTCTGAAATTGCATTTTAGGGGCACAATCTTGATTTTTAGTGATCGTTTTGGGCCTTTGTTACATTTAAACAGTCCTCAGAAATACTCAAGCTCTAAGAAAATCGCAAAATACCTTGAAATATACCTCAAAAATTTCACTTTTTATTTTTTTCCGTGCTGAACGCGGCTGGTCTTCAGTCAGTCTGAAAATTGTGTGTCCTGTTGACAAAATCTACAATTGTTATTACATGTACTTTCTTTTTGTTTTACCAGTGTGGGCCTGCGCAGTAGTCTATTTATAACTCTTTCATTTTCCAATATGGCAAGACGTTCATAATATCTTAAGACATTATGATTTTCAAAAACGCATAAATATGTATACCCATGGATTTGAAGGCTCAAATTTCAAAGTTAAGCTCTGTAGACTATGTCTGATTAGTTAAACAAAAGATTTCATGTGTTTGAGGCTGTCGGATGATTGTCCGAAACAAATCAAGCCTGTGCCCCTTTAAAGTATTTTCTCAAGGTTTTCGTCTGTAGGTAGTTTTGACCTAATTAAAAAAATTGTCTTTTGGCTTGATGGAAGGAATAATTACACCCTATGTCCTAAATGACGAGTATTCCTAGCCATGGTAGATTATGAAAAATTTGGATAAATATGAGTGAAAATAAAGTAAAAGTATTTTATTACATAGATGGTTATTATCTTAATGTAACAAAATGTGAAAAAAATATATTTTTACTTACAAAATTCGGAAAAGAGTCAGACCGTCAATGGTCTGATCTGTGAGCATTCAAACGAATGCCTTAATTGTTAGTTAAACGTATTGTTGGTAATTTTACATGAAATTAAATATATTATATTCAAGTTTTCATATGTTACGCACTGCTGGACCTTACATCTACGTAGAGTTACTTAAAAAATAACGAGTTTCTGATATTATAAAGGTACAAGTTTTGCATTTGCTTGAGAACTCCCTAATCCTGGAGGTTCTTCGGCATAACGTCTATTTCTAGCTTCTATCTGTGCTATAGTGTAGTTTTTATATTTCGTAAAAATCGTATCCGCGCTTGTGACTTAATTATACCAGAACATGATTTAGGTGATATGATCTCTTATGCAAAAGTTGATGAGTGTCGGTTTCTTCAAAATATATCTTTATATCTTGTTTATAAATCTCTGTTATGAAATCTCCTTTGAAGACGGTGGTATAAAGAAAATCTATTCTTTTGTGGCTGACGTTGGCCGTTAGTTTGATGGGCGGATGGTGGTTGTTGAGGATTTCAAAGAACTGCCAAAACTGTTCTATAGAGTAAGTCCAAACCATGAAAATGTCATCCAAATAGCGTGCGTAAAAAAGTGGGCCAAATGGACAAAGGGATAATACGTTTGTAGCTACGTTTTACCATTTAATGTGAAATCAGGGCGGCTGAAACAAATTTCTAAGAGCTTGCATATTCGGGTCTTTTTGGATCTGGGTTTCTATCAAAACTTGACGAATAATCTAGAATATGTCAGAAATTATCCAAATAACATTTTTATGCAAATAAAGCTTGAATATAAATTCCTGACAACCTAATCTTTGCCACATTGTCACAGCCTAGCACCAAGTTAAATCCTGACAATATTAGCCTGATAAATCTAATAAGCTTAGATTTCCTGACAATTATAGCCTGACGAATTAAATCCGGTCGGACTAACGCCTGACAGAAAATGTATTTGTTATAGACTCTTCAACTCACTTTATATCGAGCTGTACGTAGCTTTCCTGTGGGGAACCAACGCGTTTATAGCTAGTTATACATGTGGATGTATTTAATGTATTTATCATAATATATACATATATTTAAGTATATGATATAAAAATATATTTCAAAGGCGAATAATTGGATGTTAACTCTGAAATTGTCCACTAGAATACCTTAGACTGGGGTTCAACTTGTTACAGAACAGAATGCATTTTCATTTCATGATTTTTTTTGGCAAACATGATAATCAGTATGCGTCCTCGGTCATTGTCAAAGCCTGGTTCATATAACTTGGTTGCTGATGCTGTTCTGAGCGAAATAGTGAAATTCCCTGATTGGGGTCACGCTTTGCAAAAAGGTCTTTGTGAATGCCTTACATGTCACTATCCGTTCGCTCAGGACAGCAACAGCAAATAAGTTATATGAACCAGCGATGCTTTGATGAAACTGGTTAAGATAAAAGGAACAATCAAATCTCATCATTCATACCTGGTTTTAGGCTTTATTGAAATTATTGTTGCCAAGAGAGCTACATGGAGTGATATCTGTGGCAGTAAATGTCCAAAGGTTTATTTGATGCTCTTATTTCGTCGTAAGGGATTAACTCAATAAATAATTTTGGTTCATATGTACATTAATATATAATATTATTCATAGTCAAACCTTGATATTATGAGATTTAACCTTTGACCTGAAAGATAGGTGGAATGCATTTAACCGACACATTATGACTGTAAACAGACGTCTGTTGCCGTTAAAGGCCTACTATTTCTTTAATTATGGAGGTAATATGTTATTATTTATTAACTGCCAAAACGAACACAATTTAGATTTCTAGCTGAATCACATAATTATTCACCTTTCTTTAATGTTCATTGTGAAGCCTTTAGAAATTGAATTTTGACATCAACTGCCTACTGGTCTTCAAAAGACTTTGCGTTTATTTAGAAACAAACATCACCAGACTTTTTCAATTTCAAATTTTTTGACGAAATGGAAGATTTCTAGGATTGATGTTTCAATTCGAATATTAATATCAAAGTTAATCTAAAATTATCAGTACAATTTAAAGTAATCGTCTAGCAATTATCTCAAGAAAATAACAGACTGCCAAGTTATCATTGTGAACAATTACTCTAATTTCAGCTGCCGGGTCCCTCCAGCCCCTGATTATGGTTCATTTAAAGCAACTTGGGATGACAACGCTTGAAGCCGGATTTATAAATGGCGTGACACAACTATCTAGCTTTCTATTCAGGCCTTTTTCTGGTGCATTAGCCGATAAATATAGTAGATATAAAACGCTATTGCTACTTACCCTTATTCTCTCTGGTTGTGGATATTTTTCATTTATGTTCATACCCTCAAGAAGTCAGTCAAAGCGGAATCATTATGAATGCGAGGAAAACATGTCACACAAATCTAATTCAACAAACAATGAACCGTATAAAACAATTGTGATTCAAAAACATAACCGTACCAACTGTGACCATACATTCCACAATGGAACTATTCCTGATCTAATGTCTTCGTGGTCTGTAGATCGGACTGCTGGGCTTACCTTCTGTTTATTTTTTATCGCTAAGGTTTCCTATTCTTGTCATCAGACACTTTTAGACACCATAACATACTTTTTGATTTATCCAAAGCGTCATTTGTACAGTAAACAGCGACTATGGGGTACTTTGGGGACTCTAGTTTCAGTGAGTAGTATTGTATACGTTGTCGATATTTACTATGATGGTATATTTTATGTTTTTCTTGGATTTACACTTCTTACCTTTTTCGCAGGTATTCCTATTGAGGTGAATGTGGCTAAAGAATCAAACGCTCGATTCTATTCAATATTGAAAAATCAAATGTGTAGTGTACATTTATCACTTTTCTACTTAAAAATTCTCTTTTTCGGAATGTGTCTTGGATCTATGATGAATTTTTTATTCTGGTATTTGAAAGATATAGGAATTCACGAATCTTTCTTAGCCATTATAATTCTCATCAATTGTGTCTCGTCCGTTTGTGTTCATCACATTACACCAAAGTTGTTAAAACTATTTGGACCGGATATTTGCATTAATTTCGGTCTTATAGCCTATGCTGTACGTTTTGTCGGACATTCGTTTATATACTCAAAGTGGTATATTATACCATTAGAACTGTTGCATGGAGTAACTTATTCATTACTGTGGTCATCTATATCTTCGAAAGTGAATTTGTTATCTCCAAATGGCAGACATGGTACATTTCAAGGTATTACTGGGGCAATTTACAACGATTTGGGTAAGCTTATTGTTCTTTTGACCAAACCGTTGCTTTATCTGTTCCCAATATCTATTTAGAGTTGAGTTTTTCTGGTATTATGAGTAGAGATGAGAACCCATTTCCGCCTTTTTATATAAATGAACTTTTCCATTGATGTTCATGAAAATAGAACTTAAAAATAAATAAACTCCAGGGACTACTATTTTAATTAATTAAATTGAATTGTTGTAGGTCGCGGTTTTGGTGCCATATTAACTGGTAGTCTTTTCCAGATATGTGAAGCAAGATGGGTTTGGAGATCATATTCTGCTTCCTGTTTTATTCTACTGCTAATATTCAATATCACAGATCGAGTATGGCCTATGCAAGAAATTTACACTACGAAGGGTATGTTCTTTAAATCATATTTGGAAAATATCTAATTTGCCAACCTACCAGGACTATTTTCACCACTAATCCGTTTTCACCAGACAACTTAAGTTTGCCGAACTTAAGACAATGGTGAAATTTTAAGTCTGCCGAACTTAAGACAGAACTTACTTTTTTAAAATCTGACATGTCGGAGACTTAAGAAGCTTAGATATTGCAATCTTGTTAAATGAACATGTTTTTGTTGATGATTTCAACTTGTGTCCGGAGACAGCAAACCATGTACTGTATGTAAATTGGTCAAGCAATTTGCGTCCATAATAGATGTACAGGTGTGTTCCCATTACTCATAATTCCCATTACTCATAATCTTAGTTCTCATAAATTAAATCAAATTCTGAAAATAGTAAATACCTATAGTATAAATGGAATTGTCCAAGCATTTCAGTGGATAGATTAACAACTAATGAACACAATTAATCATTTTTCGTTTTTTGATTTTCATATTCAGTCTTCTTCTGATGGTTTGTCCCCTGAAAATTTACAAGTCCAATTCGATGTTTTAAGAACATGACATAATTCATCATTAAATTTCTTTATGAATTGTCCTTAAAGTTTTAACGGGGACAAAAATCCGAAACGAGTTTTAAAGAACAAGGGCAATAATTTATATTAAATATTTTTCGATTTTTTTTATTTTCAATAGGGTTCATCCTTGGGTGATATTAAACAATTTCAGCAAGTTTTGTCAAATTCTTGAGTGTTTCAAGCAAAAACCTTTAAACATGAATACTCAAATATTTTTCATTCAAGATTGGTGATCCTCAAGCCAAGTTTCATCAAAATCCATTAAGAATTATTCTTTCAGGAGTGTTTTAAAGAACAAGGGCTATAACTCAAATTAAATATTTTTCGATTTCGCTGATTTTTAATATGGTTCATCCTTGAGTTATAAAAAACTTTCGCACTAAGTTTCATCAAAATCCGCCAAGAATTGAATACTGTAGAGTGTTTACGAGCCATTCAAGAAAAGGGCAAGAACTCCGATTTCGCTGATTTCCAATAGGGTTCATCCTTGCGTGATCATTAACACTCATATCAAGTAACATCAAAATCCGTTAAGAAATGCGCCCTCTAGAGTGTTAACGAGCAATTGTGGACGGACGGACGGACGGGGGTGACGACAATATACGCCCGCCATTTCCTGTGGGCGTATAAAAATTGGGCGACCTCTTTACACTCTTCGAGTTTCAGGGAAATGAAATGAATGGAATGGAATCTTGCGTCGTACTATTCTGCACCTTATGGACTTACGACGACGGACAACGCCATGCAGTGTGTAATAAGGGAAATTTTGTCAGTACAGCGGCAACTCCTACTCTTTTTGCGATTTCCAAATTTTGAGGCAGAAAGAATCCGAAGTCGATCTTTGCGGGATTGAACCATGGATAAGCGAGCAAGCGTCTAACTCACTGAACTGTATAAGCTCGTACATCTGCAGCTTTTATGATAATATACAAGAATGAATCTTACTTCTTAATACCACTACACTGCCAATATTGAGCCATGAAAAAAAAATTGCGAATTCCAACTAATGCTGTACTTTTCTTTATCAATATGTCGTCTCTGTACAATTATGATGATAACATTGTTATATTATATTGTCCTGTAAATGCTTCTGAGAAGGTCCGTCCTTTCGCATTCACAACATTTTCAAGAAACGTGTATCGATACCATGGAGAATGCGCCAGATGTAGGAGGTTGCCTTCCATGACTATATCACAACTACCTGGGTAGATGATGCCAGATTTCCCATCCATCTTTGGAACCATTACAACACACTCGCACCAACAACAATTTAGAGGGATTTCACAGTCGCTTAGAAAAAAAGTTCACCCATAATCTTCCAACTATTTTAGATTTTAAGATGTAAACAACGAGTTTATAGGGAAATTGTTAATAGGTTGGGACGATTAAAGAACCAGTTGGTCAGTCAAGAGAAGACTATTTATTTAAGATATATTACATCAATAGATGTCTAAAAGTGAATTAATTGTGACACTACCGCATCCTACCGTCTTTTGTATGATTCAATAATATTTTTAGCATAGGAAAAGCATTTGAAATTTGTCAGGAAATAGTTTCAAAATAACAAACCCGTATATCACCAGTTCGTATATTGTTTTCTTCGCGTCGAAACCATTGAGAAAAACGATGAAATCTGCTCATCATATCATCACGACCTAGTTTCTTCCTACATTTGTACCAGGCCCCAGTTCTTCTTTTTTGTGACACTGACCTCACATAATATAAAATCTTTAACCATCATTGCAATTTTAAGAAATTCTTTTAAAGCTATGATATGTTTTGTTTCTTTTGATTTAGTTGTTAACAAGTGGTAAGTTGTACGTAAGCAAGCGATTGAACATGCCCGATAGACACGTAGACTATGTGCTACATTAATATAATATTCCTAAATATTTATTTTTACATTACGATTATTGAACTGGGTATGGCACTCATACTGCACTACATTGGTCATAATCTATAGATACACGTTTTTATTAGGTAATGGTTCTTAAAAAAAGATGCTTTGTAACTTTCTTTTAATGACTCAATTAAAAGTATTATAATTCGTTCCATAATCGTAGACTATACTTAATGACACCCGGTGGTGTATCAGGTTTTGTTATCGTGTTGTTTATTGCTTATAGCACTACTAATTCATTTGACTAGTCATATTAATTTAATCAATAAACCAGCTCAAAATTTTCGGTGAATTTTTTATTTCAGAAGTTGTAAAAGATTTGGAGACAACAGAAAATATGCTAGAAGGACCTACATTCGTCATAGATGGAGTATTACCTACCAACGTCGAAACTGTTGAAACTGTAAATAATAAATAATAAATGTACCATGTAAAAATACCGACAAAAGAATGAGATAGACATGAAACGAGCCAGTTAGCATAGTTGAATGATGAAGATACATGTAAGCACAAACTAGAACTGTGAACAGCTCCGAGCGTGGCAACTATGCGTTATCCCATGGATTTCGAACATTTTGAAACTTCTAACCTGCTAGCTTTCAATTCCGGTACTTTTCAGCCTACAATTGTAAGCGTAAACCTTCCGCTATAGAGGCAATTTTTTCTACTATAAGTTTCTACTATCAGTTCCTTATTAGATTTTTGTACATGTCTAAGATTTCGGTAGGATATTTACATAAATTCCAAACCAAATTTTAAGTAGGTAGTAAGATGACAATTTGTCATGAAATTTAAACTCTCTATATTCAAATTTAAACATTATTTTGTAACTTTGGTTGTAATTAACATAGAGAGAAAATTCAAGCTATGTGATAATTTGCTTATTCACAGCTTTATAAAGAGATATTTTTTGAATTTGTATGCAAAAATTTTACAAAAAAATAAATTTTATTAGGGTTATCAGATTATATCATTAGATTAATTTACTCTTTGGCCACCTGTGTGCGTTGAACCGTGACTAAAGTGGTCAATAGTTCATCTGCGTTTTATAAGACTTATATGTCTGCTACTCTTCACATGCCTGTATTTGACATTTTTTTTTATAAAATCATTTCTATTTAAGATACGAACAAAATTCGAACTGATCAATGACAAGCGAATTTACTTCTTTAACTTGATGCATGTTTTGAATTTGAATGGAAATATTTTAAGAAATTACATAATCAGATTAATTTGTTCCCCAGCTCAGTGATTTGACAAGTAGGTGTGAAAATTTAAACCACCAGTTTTACTGACATGTTATATAACAGCCTTTAACACCCTGACTGATCAATTTGAAACAGATTTTATGAAATAAAAAACCCAAAATTGGTATTTATTTTGTTAATTTATCTAAAATTAATGCTTAAATTTTCATGGTAAAACGACCATGTCGCATATCATTTAAGAGACAATTTAATTTGGAGTCGATTGATGTATACCACATTGATGTGGGATGAATATATTTTATGTTAGTACTAGAGTTGTAAAATTTAATTTTGCTTTTTTAAAATATGCTTCTGCACTTTTGGCATATATCCTTTATTGAAGAGTTTTGAGGCTATTATAAAACAGAAAATCTCAAGTCAATGTGTTCATAAGGAAATGTAATAGTGCCGTTCAAAGTTTCAAAAATGTCAGAATTCGGTTGGCTATAAAACCCAGAAGTTGATATTTTTCATTCATTATAGTCATATCTATAGACAGGTCAAGGCCATTCTATATGGAAAATTTCAAGGTCATTGAAGGTGAAGGTCACAAGATATAGAATTTCAAATTTTCAAAAAATTCAAACGGGCATAAAATAAATTTATGTTCGAAAATCAAAATTCTGTTTCAAACATCCTTTAGATAAGGGAGCAAGGTTTTGATAGATATCAAAATCATACAAATCGGATAATAAATGACGGACTAATTAAATTTTAAAGAAAATTTGCCATTCTCGGAAAAATGGCGCATGCGCAACTAGCAATTGCAATTTTTTTCTTCTTGAGGGATGCAAATTATTTTGTATAGCTAAGATATACTGTTTTTGCTTACATTCTTGAATTACACGGGATGTAGGGTCGCCTGAAATGAGATAAAAAAACCGGAAGTCCCCACGCCCAAACCGAAAGTGATCAAAAAATTTTGATGATATATTTTTAATTGTGTTGCGTATCTATCTATATCCTGTAAATTTCAGATCGATCCGAACATTAGAGCCCGAAAGTGTAACATAACCGTCCAAAATTGCAAAATAGTCAGATTTCGGTGGGCTATAAAACCGGAAGTTAATATTTGTCATGCAATATCAGCACATCTATAGACAGCTGAGGTCAAGGACATTCTACATCTCAAATGTCAAGGTCATTGAAGGTCAAGGTCACGAGATATAGAGTTTTAAATTTTCGAAAAATTCGAACGGGCATAAAAAAAATTCAAATTCGAAAATCAAAATTCTGTTCCCAACATTTTTTAGATAAAATATCAAGGTTTCGATAGACACCAAAATCATAAAAATCGGTTAATAATTGGCGGACTTATTAAATTTTTAAGAAAATTTGCTATTTTTGAAAACTGCGCATGCGCAACATTCAATTTAATTTTTCTGCATCTCAGGGGATTAAAATCATTTAGTATAGCTAAAATATACTGTTTTTGTTTAGAATCTTGAATTACATGGGAAGCTGGGTCGCCCGACATGAGAAGAAAAAACCGGAAGTCCCCACGCCCAAACCGGAAGTGATCAAAAAATTTTGATGATGTAGTTTTAATTGCGCTGCCTATCTATCTATATCCTGTAAATTTCAGACCGATGCGACTATTAGGGCCCGAGCTAGCTTGAAATCTTATTTGCATATTATGCAATTAGCCACTTTCGGGTTAGCGAAAATTTCATGTTAGACATTCAATTTTGATTCCAGCCCATATAAATACCATTGGTGAAAACAGAAATAGTCTATCTTTTTCCGTTTGGGCTAGCGAGCTTCCCAAAAAAAAAAAAAAAAAAAAAAAAAAAAAAAAAATAGAACTGTGAACAGCTCCGAGCGTGGCAACTATGCGTTATCCCATGGATTTCGAACATTTTGAAACTTCTAACCTGCTAGCTTTCAATTCCGGTACTTTTCAGCCTACAATTGTAAGCGTAAACTTTCCGCTATATAGGCAATTTTTTCTACTATAAGTTTCTACTATCAGTTCCTTATTAGATTTTTGTACATGTCTAAGATTTCGGTAGGATATTTACATAAATTCCAAACCAAAATTTAAGTAGGTAGTAAGATGACAATTTGTCATGAAATTTAAACTCTCTATATTCAAATTTAAACATTATTTTTTAACTTTGGTTGTAATTAACATAGAGAGAAAATTTATAAAGCTTTATAAGCTTTATAAAGAGATATTTTTTGAATTTGTATGCAAAAATTTTACAAAAAAGTAAATAAATTTTATTAGCAATTGGAATTTGTTTCTTTTTTTTTCTCGAGGGATGCAAATTATTTTGTATAGCTAATATATACTATTTTTGCTTACATTCTTGAATTACACGGGATGTAGGGTCGCCCGAAATGAGATAAAAAACCGGAAGTCCCCACGCCCAAACCGGAAGTGATCAAAAAGTTTTGATGATATATTTTTAATTGTGTTGCGTATCTATCTATATCCTGTAAATTTCAGATCGATCCGAACATTAGAGCCCGTAAGTGTAACATAACCGTCCAAAATTGCAAAATAGTCAGATTTCGGTGGGCTATAAAACCGGAAGTTAATATTTGGCATGCTATATCAGCACATCTATAGACAGCTGAGGTCAAGGACATTCTACATCTCAAATGTCAAGGTCATTGAAGGTCAAGGTCACGAGATATAGAGTTTTAAATTTTCGAAAAATTCGAACGGGCATAAAAAAAATTCAAATTCGAAAATCAAAATTCTGTTCCCAACATTTTTTAGATAAAGTATCAAGGTTTCGATAGACACCAAAATCATAAAAATCAGTTAATAATTGGCGGACTTATTAAATTTTTAAGAAAATTTGCCATTTTTGAAAACTGCGCATGCGCAACATTCAATTTAATTTTTCTTCATCTCAGGGGATTAAAATCATTTAGTATAGCTAAAATATACTGTTTTTGTTTAGAATCTTGAATTACATGGGAAGCAGGGTCGCCCGACATGAGACGACAAAACCGGAAGTCCCCACGCCCAAACCGGAAGTGATAAAAAAATTTTGATGATGTAGTTTTAATTGCGCTGCCTATCTATATATATCCTGTAAATTTCAGACCGATGCGACTATTAGGGCCCGAGCTAGCTTGAAATCTTATTTGCATATTATGCAATTAGCCACTTTCGGGTTAGCGAAAATTTCATGTTAGATATTCATTTTTGATTCCAGCCCATATAAAAACCATTGGTGAAAACAGAAATAGTCTATCTTTTTCCGTTTGGGCTAGCGAGCTTCCCAAAAAAAAAAAAAAAAAAAAAAAAAAAAAAAAAAAAAAAAAAAAATAATCCGAACGAAAACAAAGCGTGACAAATTTTATTTGCCACGCAAAAAAAAAAAAAAAAAAAAAAAATAATCCGAACGAAAACAAAGCGTGACAAATTTTATTTGCCACGCAATGAATAAGCAAAATGCATATATTATCAACTTAAACAAAATCTGACGACGCCAGTTACATTGTTCATTCCAATTTCTTCGAGACCGAACTAAAGTATCTTCTGAAGAGTGTACTCGTTACATTTTTATGGCTTGAACTTTATTAATTGTATCTCTGTAGACAGTGAGTGTGTGAATGAAGAATATGAGGATTGTGAAGGGTTATGATAACTGTCGCTATATAAGATAAATGTATTGTCACACGTTATACAAGAGCGTGATTACAAATTTTATTTACATACCGATAACTATCATCACCAAACACAATTTAGGATATAAGATAGCTTGCCAGGCAAGGTAATATTTACCCACTGGCAGCATTGATTATGAATAAAAAATGAAATATTCAACCTTAAATCATATATACTTCTTTTCTAGGGTGATAAATGTACAATATTACTAAGTTTCAAGATCTGTCAAGAATTATTCCTAATAACAAGGCAATTACTCATTAAATATTTTTCAGTATTTTTGATTATTTAAAGGGTTCACTCTTGTGTGATAACATACAATTTTAACAAAATCAATCGAAATCTGTATGGAGTTCTGCCTTTAACGTGTTTTAATTGTGCTTTAACGGGCAAAAAAAACGAACGTGTTTTTTAAAGAACATGGGCAATAATTCATATTAAATATTTTGTGATATTCCTTATTTTCAACAGGGTTCATCCTTGGGTGATAATTTACAATTTAAGCAAGTTTTGTCAAATCTGTAAAGCATTGTGCGTTCCTAAGGGTTTACAAGTTAAAATTTTGAAGAGTTTTCAAAAGGAAGCGCAATAACTGATACTAAATATTTTTCCATTTATCTGATTTTCAATAGGGTTCATATAGGTGATTAAAAATACTCATGTCAAGTTTCTTCAAAATAACTCAAGAATTGTGACTTGTAGAGTGTTTACGGGGCAAAATCGAACTCATTTTAAAGAACAAGGGCAAGTATTTATATTAAATACATTTCGATTTTTTTTATTTTCAATAGGGATCATCCTTGGGTGGTATTAAACAATTTCAGCAAGTGTTGTCACAATCGGTCAAGAATTGTGCTTTATAGAGTGTTTACAGGCCAAAAATCGAACACGTTTTCAAAAACAAGGGCAATTACTGATACTTAATATTTTTCGATTTAACTGATTTTCGATAGGGGTCATCCTTGGGTGATAACAAATACTCAAGCCAAGTTCCATCAAAATCCATTAAGAATTATTCTTTCAAGAGTGTTTACAAGCTAAAATTGAACGCGTTTTCAAGAACTCATATTAAATATTTTTCGATTTCGCTGATCCAAATAGGGTTCATCCTTGAGTAATAAAAAAACTCTCGCACTAAGTTTCATCAAAATCCGTCAAGAATTGCACATTGTAGAGTGTTTACGAGCCATTCAAGCAAAGGGCAAGAACTCATAATGATTTTCAATAGGGTTCATCCTTACGTGATCATAAACACTCATATCAAGTTTCTTCAAAAACTCTAGAGTGTTTACGAGCAATCGTGGACGGACGGACGGACGGACGGACGTGGGTGACAACAATATACCCCCCCCCCCCATTTCATGTGGGCGACCTCTTTACACTCCTAGAGTTTCAGGGAAATGAAATGAATGGAATGGAATCTTGCGTCGTACTCTCTTGCACCTTATGGGGTTACGACGACGGACAACGCCATGCAGTGTGTAATAAGGGAAATTTTGTCAGGACAGCGGCAACACCTACTCTTTTTGCGATTTCCAAATTTTGAGGCCGAAAGAATCAGAAATCGATCTTTGCAGGATTGAACCATGGATTAGCGAGCAAGCGTCTAACCTACTGCACTGTATAAGCTCGTACATCTGCAGCGAGAACGCGAGAACGCGAGAAAGCGAGGGACGAGAACGCGAGAAAGCGACAACACGAGGAAACAGGGCGAGAACGCGAGAAAATGAGGGCGACAAAGCGAGAAAAACTTTTCTCGTGTTCTCGCGTTTGTAAATTTTAATAACAGAGTGCTTTTTTCTGAAAATGAAAGTTTCCTCGCGTTCTCGCGTTCCTGCTTTCTCGCTTTCTCGCGGTCTCGCTTTCTCGCGTTCCGGTTTCCCATTAAATGCTATATAAAAATAAAAGTTTCATAGCCCTTAAAGTTAACAAATTAGCCACTCGAATGATAAAATTTTAATAAAGGATACGCTAGTGGGGCTTGGGAACTTTCCGGTAATTTTGGAAATTTACCTGGTAATTTTTGGAAACTTTCAAGGGCTGGGAAATTTTGGAAATATTGAATTTTTTTTTTTTTTTTTTAATTATAAAAGTTATTTGACATAATTTTATTTTTAACATCTCCATCTGGACAAAGTAATGGCCAGCCTTGTGAAGTTCAGTGCCTTTGGAAAGGAGAAGGGGTATGGGCGTCTGCGAAACCTGGTGGAAAGGCCTATGTGGTACCGAGGCTGTATACAATTCTTCTACAAACTCCTCTCAGTTCGGCCTCATCTGAACGCAACTTTTCCTTATTCGGCAATATTCACGCCAAGGCTCCTACCAAACTAACAAATGACAAATGCTTGTTTCTATTAAAGTTAACCTTGGACTGTTCGAAGCCAACTTTGATAGTCTTTTAGAGGAATCACAGCTTAGTGATTGTGAGGTTGAAACATCTCACGTGGAAATTATTGACTAAATTTGTTTAATATTCTACACTTGATGGGCTAGTTTGATTTTTGTAATATTTTAGTTATTTACCAAATTGGAGTTACCAATTCTTTTTTCAACGTGATTGTGTTAAATTGCTTTAGTTCTTATCATTATTCATTTTTAATTTTATTTTGCAACATTTTAAGCATAATGCCATAGCAGTACATAAATGTTGATGTGCTTAAAGCGGCCCAGGCTTGATTTTTAGGGGTCGTTTTGGGCCTTTGTTACATTTAAACAGTCCTCAGAAATACTCCAGCTCTAAGAAAATCGCAAAATACCTTGAAATATACCTCAAACAAAAAATTTCACTTTTCATTTTTTTTTCCGTGCTGTACGCGGCTGGTCTCCAGTCAGTCTGAAAATTGTGTGTCCTGTTGACAAAGTCTACAATTGAAAATGCGTTGTAGTCTATTTATATAGATGACCGCTATTGCACGACGGGAAGGATAACTCTTTGATTATCAAGACGAACTATTTCCAATATGGCGGGACGTTCGTAATTTCTTAATACATTATGATTTTTCAAACACGGATAATTATGGATACACATGGATTTGAAGGCTCAAATTTCAAAGGTAAGCTCTGTAGACTATTTCTGATTAGCTAACCAAAAGATTTCATGTGTTTGAGGCTCTCGGATGATTGTCCGAAACAAATAGAGCCTGGGCCTCTTTAAAATGAAATCGAGAAGGTAGTAGTCAAAAGTAGTCAAAATTATAATCATCATATATTAAGCAAACTATAGAAGCAATGATTATGGTAGATTTATTTTGGCAACTGGAATGTGAATGAAGTTTAGACTTAACTTTTTACGATAGAAATGTTCAAAACAATAGATATGACAAAAAAACTTTGTGTTTTGCATTTCTTTTTGCCAACATTCAAACAATATGTCACCTCATAGACCTTTAATGTGTACTATATAAAATCACAATTGTTTTGTTTAATACAAAAAGAGACAAATACGATTTTCGGAATCTCCAATTTTTCCCAATATTTCCCAAAAATTCCTGAAAGTTTCCTGGAAATTTCATTTGAAATTTTGCAACACTAGGAAACGCATTTGTGAATTTGGAAGAGGGTCCGAAAGAGAAGTGTATCTTTGTGCCATCATAAACAAAACATGTGATACGCATGCGTAATAATCGATTGTCGAGAAACCGGAAGGCGAGAACGCGAGGAAGCGACAACGCGAGAACACGAGAACGCGAGAAAGCGAGAAGGTGAGGAAACTAACATTTTCAGAAAAAAAAAAAGTTCAAATTACAAACACGAGAAAGCGAGAACGCGAGAAAGCGAGAACACGAGGGTATTTTTTCTCGCTTTGTCGCCCTCTTTTTCTCGCGTTCTCGCGCTGTTTTCTCGTGTTGTCGCTTTCTCGCGTTCTCGCTTTCTCGCTTTCTCGCGTTCTCGCTTTCTCGCGTTCTCGCGTCCTCGCTTTCTCGCGTTCTCGCATTCTCGCCCTCTAAACAAAGGCGAGAACACGAGAAATTGAATGGACTCAGCCGGCTTCCATAACATTGAGCCATGAAAAAAAATTGTGTAGTCCACCTAATGCTGTACTTTTCTAAATCAATATGCCGTCTCTGTACACTTATGATGATAATATTGTTATATTATATTGTCCTGTAAATGCTTCTGAGAAGGTCCGTCCATTCGCATTCACAAAATTTCATGCAAGAGTCTTAAGTGATTTGAAATTGTATTTTCTCATCATCTTAAATATATTTCAAGGCAATAACTAAAACAGATTATCATCAAATTTAAACACGGACAAGTTCCCATAAACATAACATACACGTATTTCAAAACGTATCAAAATTCTATAAATAATGTAGTCTCAATGATGATGACAGAGCAAATTTTGCATACCTTTTAATCAAGTGGAGGTATACCAAGTAAGGAAAGATGGGATTATTTTATAGTTGCCTCTATCATATTTTCAAACCGTACTTCGCAATAAAAACCTATCAATCTCTTCCCCGAAATATATATACTAAACCTCTTCTTCCTGGGTGATCATTTAAGTTAAGAACAATAACTGTATTTCCGATTGTTACCAATCGAATTTGATCAAGATGGGATAAAATTCGTAATTTCTATCACGCCTACAAAATTATTGGACAGAACGATCGTAATGTAGGTAAACTTTCCATATGAGCGTATAAAATACGGATACTTATCAACTCTTTTTCAAGTAACTTCACTTCAAGACTAAATCAGACGCGTTGGTTTCTTACATGTAATATATTTAATATCATGTAAGAATTGTGAAAAAAAATATATGGAAGACACGAAGAATAATTGACGTACTTTTCAAAAGCATCGAATTAAAGAAAGACAAGCCCGTATCTAATCGTATGTTATCTTGGATGACCATTTAATAAAAAAAAAAATAATAAATGAATAAAAAAAAAAAAAAAATAGAATTCTAGATAAAATTAATAATAACACTGAGAAAACAACTCAGCTGATCAAGATCCCCTTTTACACTTTTTCATTGATGTAATTGTTCCATTAAGGCCTGTAAATTTTGGTAATCCCCCCCCCTCCCATACAAGAAAGTTAATTAAACCACTAACCTAAAATTCGTAGACTATATTTCTTTGATATCAATAAAACAAACTTAAGAAAGAAGAGTATATTTGATCTTGTATGAATTATCAAGGAGGGATGTCAGTCATAAATACAATCTGTATTAAAACTAGTTCACTGGATAAACAATATAGATCTTCCATTACGTATTCTTCTTGATAATAAATAATCATAACATCGTTATTTAACATGGGTCAAAAGTTGGTCCAAAACACAAGAACATTTTCCTTTCCAACATTTAGCCCATGGGTATAAAAAATGAATAAAAAAAAAGGCAAAACAATATATACACAAATATTTCGATAAAGAATTAAAAACAGTATAGGCCCTATGTGTATTAAATGAACAAATTATGTTACTACGATAAAAGTACATGAGCACAAAATAAAAACTGTACAGGCTAGTATTCATCCCACACAACAACAAGAAAACAAAGCAGCCCACATACATCAAAAGCCGCCATCTACAATACGCCGGAAAGATTGTATCAAAGAAACATCCACAACAGTGCTCCCACACCACATAAACACACTTGCATGCGATGCACAGACATCAAAATATTCAACTATTCATATTCATATTCAAATGCAACCAAAGGCTGTCCAACCCAACTTCATTCTTTTATCTTTTTATCTTTTATCTTTTTAGGAGGAAGGCTTCATCCAGCTTTAATTGATGACATTTACAATTTGATTTTCAAATTCAGTCAAGTTCAAGTCAAAATAGAATCGTTGTTGAAATAATATATGGTGTACATGTGTGTAAAGGGTAAAAAAACTATTAAATCAATTTAAACATTCGAATCCCAATGAAACAAGATTGTTAAGAGTCAAAATAACTATAAGTAAGACAATTGTTGATTTGGATTTAAAGTTTGAAAGATACGGCTAACAGCATCTACAAACCCAAAACAAACAAACATGGAGGAATACTGAATATGATTAAAATATTGGATAACACGGTCAATGAATAACGGGAGTATGACATGGGAGTATTATCACTTGCTGAAAATTTACAGAAAGACAAGAATAACATCTTAGATTTCTAAGATTCGTTTTATCTGCCTATCCTTTGCAATGGTCTTTCCTAGCTTATCTAGCCCCTATACAACTTTGTCCAAAAGAAATACTCATGATAGATGATTTAATCAAGGCCTTGTCCTGATTTTCAACAAGAACCTTTTTACATCCAACATTTGCCTTATTCTTGTTTTTCACCCAGCTTGCCTTATCCTGCTCTTCTACAAAGGAAATTAGACCGAGAATGATCTGGATACACGCGAGGCGAGGAAGAGCATTCTGATTTAGATTTAGCATCAACATTATTACCGTCTCTTCAAACAGTGGTGATTTTTCGTTGACATTTCGCATAATGTACATGGCAAACAAACGGATGGCTTAGTACATACCATACAATATTCATAACACGTATGTTCAATCACAAGAATGTATACGTTACTTTGAATAGTTATAAATTTCACTACATAATACAAAAGAGGCACTTTTATTTGAACTAATTTATTGTCAATTTCGATATCAATACACTTGACAGATTTAATCCCAATAAGGCACTTAAAATTTGGAATAATTTATTGTTGTTGTATATGATATCGGAATATTACGCTATATAAAATAATCGTACAGATTTTAACGAAGCAGAGAATAAAATAATTTCGTGGTAAAATGATTACGAAGTGCTTAATAATCTTTACTGTGGTTGGATTCGCATTGGGTAAGTATCGTATTAGGTCTTTGTGTTTACAACCTATGATTTTGTGAAAAAAAGTTTCTAAAGTCATAAAATATATATTTTTTACATTTAAATTTGAGGACGTAGTGTCTTATAAATTGGCTGCTATAAATGTTTCACCATTATTTTGTTTTAGATCTCAATTTTCATTTTGCGGTTCGGGTCATTTTTGTTTTTTTTTTTAATTACGTTATTATTGCACCTAACCTCGCTAAACACCCATGCAATTTTTAAGAACTTAAAACAGAAAGAAGAGACCTGTTCTTCCAGTTGACCAATTTAGAAAATACCTCCTAGTAATTGTAGATTTATAATATTTCTTATTAATGTATGAAATTTAATCTTGTAGGGTCTACCTCTTGCGTTGACCGCTGCAACGATCCAGTCGATCATTCTCTGCCATGTCAATGTAATTCTGCTTGTGTAAATTTTGGAGATTGTTGTTCAGATTATAACGCTGTTTGCCGTAAGTACTCTATTCCATTTACTGTTACTACTGACGTTTTCATAAAAAAAAAATGGGGTTTAAGCTATCTAAGCATCTATACTGCTTGGGATTAAGGTTCGAAAGTTAGTTTTTGTTTC
This sequence comes from Nipponacmea schrenckii, assembly GCA_030562195.1. Lineage (NCBI taxonomy): Eukaryota > Metazoa > Mollusca > Gastropoda > Lottiidae > Nipponacmea > Nipponacmea schrenckii. The sequence continues at coordinate 2,439,145 of CM060202.1, read as the reverse complement.
GACAAACTACAAATCCCATTTAGTTTCTAAGATGGGTATTATTGGGGGTTTTTTTTTTTCGTTATTTTTTTTTTTTTTTTTTTGAAATTGTGGCATCTTTGTCTTGATGCTATCGTCATCAAAGTAAAACGGCCAATTGCTATGTCTAATGTATGAAACGTGTAATATGTTGTTGATTGTATTATAGTTGGACAGTCAGATAGTTCTTGTGCTGGACGATGTGGAAGTAATTTAGATAGCAGTAAACCATGCCAATGTAACTCGCAATGTAATCAGTTTAATGATTGCTGCAACGATTATGATTCTCTGTGTGGTGGTGGTAAGTACATCAAACATAAATTACGCATATTGCCGCTCTTATATGGGAAATTACATATCTAAACAGATTGTCTACTGGTCTAATATACAATAATTTGAAATCTTGGAATTTTTCGTCGTTTTTTTCTGTGCTGCGCTGATTCGAAAATAACGAAATTTGAGTTGTTAGAAAAGTAAAGGAAATCTTACATTCACATCTCTGAAATTTTTAGCCAACTTGCAATGCAACGTCTTTTCTGCAAACCATGAGTGTAGGGAAGCTTTGAAATAAGATAATGCTTTTTCTGTAGGTACAGGATCTGGAGATTTAGATGCTATAATGGAAGACTTATGGACCAGTGACGTCAATAGATATCCCGAAAGTGAATATACTCTTAATATTCAAACCAAGGTGACCGACTCCAACAGAGTAGATCAAGCAAGCCAAAGGTATAACCTTACATAATTCTAAAGTTTTTGGCTCAAAGTTCCCATTAATGCACAATCAATGCGAGAGGGCCAGGAAAGTAGGATTTGAAATTCCATTTCATTTCACCGCGTCTGCATGTAGGCCAACGTCCTATAGAAATACATAAAACATAATAATTAAGAGCAATATAAAGGAACCCACTTAATCATAAATTTAATTATGACATCGTCAGTTACTTTTTTATATTACATGTATTATGTTTACAGATTATTTCAAAGTGTTAATGAAGCTATGTTTGCTCTGCCAACTTACGCCACATTCATAAAGTTGCTTGACAATTATAATATTAATGTTGGACAGCAGGACAGTTTACTCCCAACAGAATGGGAAGAGATAAACGCTTTCTTAGATGCCATATTGGAAACATCAGTGATGCAAAAAGCTTACACATTTCTACATACAAATGGCAAGTGCATATATTGACATTTAAATTCAATTGCTTGGCGTCAGATAATTAACATATAAAGTCCTATTGCATTTTTAAGCTTAATACAAAAATCTAGAAAAACGTGCAAATGAGTCTTCTGGCCCTTTCCTTTAGCTATAGTGGTAGGCTGAATTTAGAAAGTACAACCACAGTTTACAAATTAAAAGCGTGGTATTGTTTCATTATATTTCTCTGGCTTCTAACAATTGATTAATGTGCTTTCAATTATTAGGTTATGTTCCACACAACGATGCTCAATGGAGAGATACACTTACAGAAATGTGGTTTAATCTCTATCCAAGATCGAGCAAGAACCAACATATTCTAGATAGTTCTGGTTTTGAGCATATTTTGGTTGGAGAATTGAAGTCTTCGTCAGTTGGTGGCTTTCACAACTGGATTCAGTTCTATCTGGAAGAAAAACCCGGTCGATTAGATTATACGGGCTGGGTTTCACAAGGAGAGGTCAGTTTCACTTTGTAGATTTTCATTAGAATTCTAATTCTGCCAATACCTCGCAGATTTTTGATAGTCATTTGTGTATATGACTTTTACTCAAATGGATTAAAATTGAATAATTAGTTTTGGAACATGTAAGAAACAGAAATTTGAAATATTTTTCAGCCGAGGACATTCGGTAGCCAGTTTAGATGGAGCGGTATATGGAAAGGTCTAGGTTCGTTCTTCATTGGTGTATCGCCAGAATTCGACATAGCAGTATATTCTGTTTGTGCACTGGTACATACAGGACAGAGATGTTCCTTCACGTTAAATGGCTCAGCTGTTTCAATTCAGACGTATGATATAGGACATAAAGCAGGTTTACAACTTGCAACTGCCTACCCGATTGCCTAAATAATATCAATCAATGATAATTATGAGTCAATCGGAGTTTCGATTAACTGGCGACAGTGTCAATTATTGGTAATATCGCTTTTTTTATGTAATTAAAAGTATCTCTCTATCATTAGTATTGAAATATATTTTGTTACCGCAAAGTCCAAAATAGCTGATTCCACCAAGTCCAAATCGTATAATTGGTAGTATGTAGTGAGTCATCGCACTAACAATTAATAAGCTTGTCTATTCTTCTGTTACCTAGGCCAGTGCTTTCATTGAAAATCGTCTCAATACACCCTAACACTAATGTTAAATTCAATATTTGTCGTCGAAAATTGACATTGGTATATAAAATCATTTAATGTCATTTAGAAAGTGGTGTTGCAACTATATTCTCGTTATTGGGATAACACTTCTTGGTATAGCACAGATTCTAGTGCTGAAAAATGGCTAAGATCCGAACGGGTTTTCGAACCAGCGATCTCAGAGTCTGTGCTATACCAAGAAAGTGTTATCCAAATAACGAAAATATAGTTGCAACACCACTTTCTAAATGACATTAAATCATCTCATGTAATCAGCCTTGAGAGCTGTTTCGTTACTGATTATCAGAGGGGTAATGCATGTTCGCAGTAAAGTCTACCGGTCTGCTGCCTTCCATTTTTGTGGAGGGTCCGTTGGCCGAGTGGTCTAGACGGTTAACATGTATTGCTGGCGATTAGGTGCCGGATTCTGAGATCGCTGGTTCGAAACCCGTTCAAGAACAAGATCTTATCAATATAATGATTCATTTAAATCAGATAAAAAAATGTAGTCTCTATAGAATAGGTTCACAAGAAATGTTAACACACGGGCCGATGGACCGACGAACGCACGAACGTCCATATTCCATTTGACGTAAAAAATGAAACAAAGATTCGTTCATTTAATGTTGATAAAGTAAACAAATACTGTAGACATATAAATTATAACACAAGAAGTTTATAAATAATAGAAGTTTAAACTAAACTAAACTTAAAAAGTAAATCTAATAAAAAGTGGAATAAATAGAAAAATATAAATACTTTAAAAAATCAAATAGATATTTCAAATAAGCAATATGTACTAAATAATTGCAAATAATTTTCCTTGATTTATAATAAAAATCCATTGTAATGGGTGTAATGTATTCTTCCTAATGCACAAAGTTAAAGTCAAATTGATTCAAATGGAAATTGAGATTCAACAGTTAACATTAACAATAACCCACTAAGGTAACAAAAGGATTGAAAATATTATATAGATAACAAAAACAATGTCACAATAAGTGTTTATTAAATTTTTCACGTATATCGAGGACACATTTTCAGTTTCCAATTAGACTTTCGTGCTTTTGTAAATCAACTGTTTAATAAATACGTTATTACGTCACTATCGCAAAGGGCCACTTAATATAGGAAGCGTGTGCAATTGTCAAATCATAAAAACTTTTTTTTTAATGGAATTTCAGGAACCACAGAAGACAGAAGAAAATCGGAATGATGCAAATAATTCCAAATAGTTTCCACGATACGTAAACATTTAATACAATTTAAATAAATACCATTAAAAACTAGAAAGGTTATGTCAACAAATTCTATTCTAGCTTACCAAAAACCTCTAACATACTTCGTGAAAATACATAAAAAAAAAATAGTTTGGTTTTGTTGGCAAAAAGCTAAGCTCTTTATATACATATTCATTAATAGTAAATACAGGAAAAGGGTCTTGATATGTACCAATTTTAATTAATTTTCAAAGTACTTAGACGGTAGAATATATGTAGACATTACGAACAGATCAAGGAAGACTTTATATCTGTCGCTGAAAATAAAATGAGAAATTGAATGGAGTTTTACTCTATTCTTCTTGGTCAATGAAGACGGGAAATTTTGCTAAGACGGCGGGATTAGGCTCCCATGTTAGTCCTTCCAATCTGAATCGCTGACGAAGAGTTAGCGAGCAAGCGTCTAATCATCGATTCACCGCGGCTCCCACAATGAAATCAGGGATATAGAAAACTACACGAAATAAAACGTGTAATGTCTTAATCTTCGGCACCTTATTCCCCATAACTTAACTTTTAAGAATTACAGTAATCTAATGGAATAATAAACCTAAATTTTAAATTAATCAGATGACTGGAACACTGAAATCATCTTAAATTAAGTCTTCGAGAATAAGGCTGGTGATATTTTTGAAATAAGACTGGATTGCTTACATTACCGTGGATATACTTTTTGAATAAAATTATGATTATGCGATATTTATTTTCGATATAAAGAGCGGTTCTACACATCCAAAACCCAAAAGGAAGGACAACATTGACGTAAAAATTTTGGGGACCGGTTGAACCACAAGAACACAACCCTAAAGAGGCTTCAACTACCAGAGAAAAATACAATATATTTTATATTATATAATTACATGCCACCCAAAAAATAGATGTGCCCTTGAAGGACATAAAACTAGATTTAAAAATTCTGTGTAACGCGATAATATTTACCAGATAGTTGAGGAAAGATATTCGTATCCACTGGTCCCTCCAGTACCAATCTTTACACCAATCATCCTGTGTACCATATTGACGTGTCGGGCTGAAAAATGAAAACAATAATCTTCATCTTTACGCACTTTCAATCCCGGATTTAATTTGTATGAGCAATTTAAGCGGACTCTGTGAACACGCTTTAATGAATTCTACCTCTTACAAACACAGGCTTACCATAAATTCTCCAATTTGGTCAATGTCTACTACATTAAGTAGAATGAGTCGAATAAGTATGATGTAACTGCCATTTGGTTACAAATCTTTCAACCTGATTGAAACCAAACATTAAGAATTAAAAAATTTAATTCGAAACTTACCACGCCAACTCATCAATGCTTCATCCAAATCAACAATTAAAGTTATAATGGAATAAGCTGTTTGGTATTTAGGTTCTGGTTGAAATTGATGAACTATTAAAGCACCAAGGAAAGCTTTATAGCTTAAGTAGCTTACCCTTGCCGACTTTGCTGGAAAAAAAATTATCATGGGTGGCATTAAGACAGAATTTTTCACCATATTTCATATCAGAAAACTTTTATCGTTAATAAATAAATAGTCTAATTTCCTACTGTTTAAATAAAAAAGCCATATAAAAATGAAGCACAAGATATATGGTCATACCATTGCTAACATTTAACAACTCAACTTTGCATAGTCTCATAACAAACAGCGTTATCAAGCGAAATTGATAATATAACCGAAATGAAAAATTTATAGCACATATTTTAGTGTTAAAAGCTCACAGAAATTTGAGCCTTTTAATTCATGTGTGTCTAGAATTATACGCTTTTGAATGTGAATTGTCGACTTGTCTTTTCCTGATACAACCCCATACATAGAATATACATACAATGTAAATAAAAAAAACGAAAGAGTATATTTGAAGGGACTGTGCCATTTTTGTGCAGCTCGAGTAGTTGCGAAGAACCAAATCAACCTCCAAAGATGTTGAATCAAGGCCAAATATCAAATATAGCCAATTCCCAATGAGAAACCCTAGCATATAATATAATATATATATTGTATATGTTACAATCTAAGATGCCTTCAATATACCTTTTTCAATATGTTCAGTTCGATACCATCGTTCATTTAAAACATTTTCAAAATGTTCAGTTAACTTGTTTTCTAAATGGTACTGAAATTCAAAATAAAGAAATACATTTTAAATAACGACAAATTATATTTTATTAGTAATTGTACCTGATGAAGAACATGTAAAGTGTTGAAACGCTTTGTAGGCTAGTATTTGATTTTATAATAGAATATATCCATCTATAAATATCATTTCAGGTAAAAAGAATAAGTTGTGATACACGATCTTGTAAAATATTGCTCTAATCTATCACTCCTTCGTATTATTAAATTTATTTATTTTTATAGCTACCTGTTTTTCTTTAGTCCTTTTGATGACGGCTTGTTTGAACTCATTTATAAACTTCTCTTTGCCATAATCATCTAAAATATCTTCTAACATTGCCTTAAAATATAATAAGACAAACTCAATCAGAAAATTATATATAAAACTAAAAGAGACTGAATCAATAGAGAATAAAGAGGTGGACTATTGGTCCACAGTCTCTCCGCAGAAAACAAATTTTCATTATCGAAAACCATCATATAATATTTGATCTTTACATCTATGTATATACTTGGTTTGGTATACTATCAGTTTGGTACGAAATTAAAGGTCTTCTTACAGCCCCAAGAATCCCGGCTTCAAGAGGCTTCGGAATTCCAGGCCTCGCCTCGAAAAGATATCTTTTCTACATACTCCGGGAAACATAATACTACATATCCTAAATCACAAAGTGAAGAAGATATCAAAACATATATTACTTACATCATACATAGCCTGAGACAGACGATAAAATATATACATGTAATCTATTGTATACCAGATAAATGTGTTGAAAAATGTCAAAAATGAAACTAATAGGTTAAAGTTAAAATGTTTTTAAATTATTTGATAAAGCACTCGTTGGCCAGTATGCCGCCCCCGATTGTCGTGATCTAGAAAGATAATGTTACATTACCCGACTAGGTATATCTTTCCATCCAAAATTCATATTTTTGGTGGACAAGCACATACTGGACTGGTCCAAATGATCCAGTGTGCGTATAAGACATTAAGGAACTGATAACTTACAAGTGGCAACTTACCTCAATTTTATCAAATATAGTATCTTTTAAAGCCTCATCCAATTCCTTCAACTGAATATATTATAATCATGATTATGTGAAACTGATAAAAGTCAATTTTTTTCAACCCAGGCGCCTTTGTTCCAACAAATCAACGTTTTACAACTAATCTTACAAGGTCCTTTGTTTCTAATAATAATCATTATGATAATAAACTATGGCCCATGGAGACAAACATAAGTACATGTGTATTAGATATAAGATTAAGTACATGACTGCAAATAAAAGTAATACACATATACATACGCAAGCACACGTGCATAAGATGAACAGAAATCAAAGTACTTATTCACAAGGTAAAAAGCTAGTCCAAACGGTCAATGAAAGTGCTTGAGTGAGCTACTCAATCCTACTCCAAGGTATATTATATTTCTATGGAGGAGGAAATTCGTCTTAAGTAAATATAACAATTAGTATAAAGAATGCAATGTTCTACCTGATCTCCGCTAAAAGTTGCCTTATAATCTGGCTCTTTAGGTTTATTTCTCTGAAATAAAATGAACAGGCCGTAACTTTAATTTACTTAATATAGTATGATAATTCAAGGCCGTTTCATGTAAAAAAAACTCAGGAATGTTTTGGGTACACGACTAAATGGCAGTTACTTCTCGTGTTAGATAAGATTTGTTACTATGAAACAAAAATGGCAAACAATAGGGACAACAAAAACATAATTGGCCTTGGAGGTACCTAGATTAGGTAACGATTAGATTCCTTGCAACAAACTTTTATGGAAATAATGTTTGATTGACCAGACGTAAGATCTTTAGTTACTGTTTTATTCTGGGAAAATCGAGTCTACAAGGTCAAGGCCGTATCATGAAAAAAAAGAGGCTGACCGTGTAAGTTTTAGCCGAGGAGAGAGTACGAGCACACGAGCTAGTTCTGGCATAAACAACCGGGGCAGATTCGTAAGAAACAGATTTACCGCCTACAATATTGGTACAAATAAAAATTTCTTTGATATCTAAAGGTGCATGCGTCGCTCCTTTTTGGGGGGGGGGGGGGTTGCTCAGACATTCGATAGAAAACTTGTTTTGAATTAATGTAAACAATGATGCAATGGGGGTCGCCATTTTGAATAAGTCCTAATGTTACGAGACCACTCGTGGATGCATTTAGTAGTGACGTATGATTTGTCATGGGAGGTTATTAGTCTCTAATGACGAGAATCTGGGACTGTGAAAGTAATGGTTGGTTCATGTATATATCCAAACGTTGCTTTAGGAGCATGAGGAGGTACAATCATTTTACCAATAGGAAACTTAACTAAATGTAAGTTATGTTTTAAAACTATTGTTTGCAAGAAACAGAACGTCGGGATAAAACGATTTTTGATTACAGTATTAGGCTTTCGAATAAGTATCTACGGTTTGCGTAACCAAAGTCTGTTTCAATTTTGAGAACAATTTATTGGAAAGAATTCACTGTCTTTTGATAGTAGCTTACCTATAATCATATAATTAGTGACGTAGAATTACCTACCATGCAACAGTTTGATCCATCCACATTCTTCCGGTTTTCCTGAAATCAAATATGATAGGATCAGGGTAGGCCTACAATTTAAGCGATATTGGGAGTTAAACGACCGCTATGATCAGGCAAAATTAAAATTAATGATCTGCGAATCACATCCGATGGTATAATTTTATTTTTTAAACAAATAACCCAAAGGAACTACTAGTATCGCAATTAGCAAGATCGATCGCTATTTTTGCAACCGAGATTTTATGAAATGTGATTCAAAATTGAACTTGATTTATTAGCTAAACTGACACTTGATGGTTTAAATGACTAAATAATTTGTTTACTATAAATTGAACCCGAACCTAGATTTGGCTACTGAAGACAGGCAATTTGCAGTTTTATGTGCTATAGGAGATTCTCTCTTATAGAAGCACTGGCCAAAAGTAAAAAGTACTAGAATAGTATTCATAAAAAATATTCACATAATTGTTACTTCTTATTTACAAAATAAACAGACAAAATAAAAGATTGTATAAAGCTGCTTTTATTTACACCATTTTGAGGCAAACACTTTGCATACATTCAAAACATTTGAAGAGCAACACTGTACAATGAAAATATGAACATTGTACAATGAAAGTATCAAAACTGTACAATGAAAATATTAATACTGTACAAAAAATAATGACAACATTTTACAATGAAAACACCAAGAATGTACTATGAAAAACCAACACTGTACAATAAAAGTATGAAAGTATCAACACTGTACAATGGCAGTATCAAAGTATCAACCCTGTAAATAAAGTATCAACACTGTACAATGAAAGTATGAAAGCATCAACCCAGTACAGTGGAAGAATGAATGTATCTACACTGCACAATGGAAGAATGAAAGTATCAACCCAGTACAGTGGAAGAATGAATGTATCAACACTGCACAATGGAAGAATGAAAAGTATCAACACTCTACAATGAAAGTATCAAAACTCTACAGTGGAAAAATAAAGTATCAACACTGCACAATGGAAGAATGAAAGTATCAACACTGCGCAATGGAAGAATGAAAGTATCAACACTCTACAGTGGAAAAATAAAAGTATCAACACTACACAATGGAAGAATGAAAAGTATCAACACTGTCCAATGAAAGTATCAACACTGTACAATGAAAGTATCAACACTGTACAATGAAAGTATCAACACTGTACAATGAAGTATCAACACTGTACAATGAAAGTATCAACACTGTACAGTGAAAGTATTAATACTGCAGAATGAACGTATCAACACTCTACAATGACAGTATCACACTGTACAAAGAACATTGTTATTTTGCAATCTATAGCGAAACTTTCAATAGAATAGTGTTTATTTTCTTTGAACTTACCTCTTTCAATCCGAAAGTATTTTCTATCATTCTGAATTGGTGACTTTGGAAACCAGAACCTCCTGTTAAATAATCTCTGAAATAATCACAAGGCATTTAAATGTTGTTTGGAAACAAAGAATAAAAGACACAGGTTTGCTTATTTTCGGAAGTAAATCGTATAGTAATTACAACAAGCGGTTGCCTAGCAAGTATATTCAGACGAAAACTGTAGTCTCTATCACGTTCACTAGCGAATTTCGATACGTTTTAAGGGCAATTTCTAAAAAAAAATTCACAGAAAAATCGTAAATATCAAACTTCTTCAAGATTTCATCAATAAAAATGATCACACCAAATTTAATTCAGATCAGATGAAAATTGTAGTCTCTATAGCATTCACAAGTCAATTTTGACGCGTTTTGACTAAGTCAAGTGCAATAACTCAAACCATTCATCGAAAATCGTCAATAAGAAACTTTTTCAAGATCTCGTCAAGAAATGATCTCAGCATAATTTCACAGAAAATCAGTTGAAAACTGTAGTCGCTATTTTCGACGCATTTTGACTAAGATAAGGACAATAACTCAAAAACCATTCATCGACAAATATCGAACCGGTCACATCGAATATATTGTAAATTATTCTAGGTTGTAGATTAATAAATTGTTAACTTGTACATACCTAAAATTGATAAAAGCCAGTTGTCCCATAGTTTCAATAATATTAAAGTTCTCTGGCAAATTCTGCAAGGAAAAGTGGACTGAATAATTTTAAGAAATGATTTTTTCTAATTCTATCAGATTAATTCAATAATCCTCCTGTGCACTTGATGGACCATTACCACACATATGTCGTATGTTTAAGTAGAATTTCTAGTACATGTAGTTGCTTATGCCCGCTAAAAGACGCTGTGTGTGGTGTAGCGGTGAAAAATTAACATTACAATATGCTGAAACATTGTCCAACAATTAATAAACAAACATACCCTAAGCAAGTCGCGACTTCTTCTTAGGAGATTTGGGATTTTACCAAGTTCCTTCTGAACTGCACCAGCATTATCAATATTCTGAAAACACAAGAGAATGGTATACATACAATGTAGAATGGAAGCCGCCTATTTTAGAGAAAGACAAGAATGTTGTATTATGGGTCGTGGAGGTGTAAAATTATTCAGCATTCTCCCTACATTAGGATAAATTGTTAACTTACCTGAACTTTACCAAATATAATAATTTTGCCTTTTGAGGCATCGTTCACTTCCTTCAACTGAATAAATTATAATCATGGTTAGGTGAAACAAACAGGAAAACTCGAGTGGGCCAACTTCCAAAAAAGTATTTTAAAGCCGTGAAACCGGCTACTACGATTTCGCCATGTTTAACCAATCCTACATATTAGAAACGTGAAATATTTAGCTAGGCTTTTCAGTAATATGTGGAAATTTGGTAAATTCATCTAGGACGTGGGGGTATCTTGCTAGACAACAAATTGTTTAGAATTCCCATAAATTACAATATCAACTTAATGTCTATTTATTTTAAACTGTGTGTAACTATATTTTTTTAGATATTCTTCTTCTTAGAATGAACAAAGAATTAAATAGTTTCAAATTTGGCCAAAATGAGTCTTTGTATGTTTTATAAAGATTCTATTTTTTGGTCATAGGACTTAATAAAGTGACCTAGTTTGAGAATTTGGAATTTTATGTTCATCCCAAAATGTATTATTCCGTTAAACGTTGGTGACGTGACGTGATCCGGAATTGGTTCCAATTTGAATTTTAAAAAAATAAATGGTATAAATTTACAGATACAGAATAGGCATTATCTTAATATAGACTTAAATATTTACTTACAAATCTGGCCTCGTCTAAATGTTTCTTTACTCTTCCAAAGTCAAACAGAATTTGTTTAAACCAAATTTCAAATGCTGTAAAAATTAAAAAAATTGATGGATTGTTGGCCTCTTGCAATATAGTTCAGATGAATGGTCAGATGCTTCTTTATTCCACCCAAAGCATATTTGTGGGTACCTATAGGTAGCAAGTTAATTGTCATATGCTTGGCGATGGAATGGGTAACAAGTGGTTGCCTAGCAAGATACGCCCACTTTAAAATATATTTTATGTTTTAACACAGGCAAAAACTCTAACATTATTTAGGTGTAATCCAAGATCTCATTAATATAAATGTTCACACCAAATTTCATTAAAATCAGATGAAAACTGTATTGTCTATCGCAATCACGAGCAAGTTTCGCCGCGTTTTGACTACGTCAAGTGCAATAACTCAAAAACAGTATATCGAAAAATTGTCAATTTCGAACTAGATCAAGTTCAATGATCACACCAAATTTCATAAAAATCAGATGAAAACTGTTGTCTCTATCGTGTTCACAAGTCTATTTCGACGCGTTTTGACTTAGTCAAGCCCAATAACTCAAAAAACGTTCACCGAAAAGTCGTCACTATCAAACTTGTCAAACTTGTCATCAATATTAATGATAACACCAAATTTCATTCAAATCCAATGGAAAATGTCGCGTTCACTAGCCAATTTTGCTGCTTTTTGACTAAGTCAAGTGCAATAACTCAAAACCATTCATTGAAAAAATCGCCTATTTCAAACATGTCCGAGATCTCATCAATATAAATGATCACAGCCAGTATCTTCCTTCGGTAAGTTTTTGGATCAACAAACCACCCCGAATTCTCCAACCAGGTCAAGTCGTGTGCCCAGACCATCTCCACCACGAACCAGATCTCAGTCCGTACCCAATGCCACATTTGTAACAACTACCAATCCAGTACCTATCACCCCGTCGACAACCATTATATCCGCTACCAAACCCTTTTATCACCAAACCAAGGACAAGTCATCATGGAATCTACCTGCTCTACAGAAATCTACTTTAATTATTGGGTCCTCAAACCTCAACCGAATTACCAAAACAGCTCCAGACACCGAAATACACTCGTACCCTGGTGCCCAAATCCACCACATCCAGTCCATCCTTGAATCTTACGACCATGATCATAAACCGGCTACGATCATTCTGCATGTGGGCCTCAACAATCGTGACCAGTTAGCCAAAACCTCATTTAACCAAGCCCAGAAATTAATTTCCACAGCCAACCAAACCTTTCCTAGCTCCAAGATCATCTTTTCATGTATACCTATCTCTAATAAAATCTCTAAGAAAGCCCAGCAGAATCTTAAGACATTCAACGATATGATGATGAACTCCGACACTGAGAACGCAACAATCCTGTCACCCTACGAAGAAGAATTCGAACCAGTTGATAATCTTCATTGGTCTCCGGAAACAGCCAACAATATATACTTGTTTTGGATACACCAGCTTCGCACCGGGTAAGTCTTTAAACTAATTACTGGGGATAAAAATATTGAGAGGCCGCCGCTAGGCCAAACCGTCGTTAACTTAAGCCGAAAAATTCTCACACCCCTCCAGCATTCAATCTTAGACCGTGGACTTAAATTTATTCCGACTCCTAAATTACCTAACCTTGATTATCTTCAACCGTCTATTCAACGATTTCAACGGAATCTCAGTTGCACATACTTCTTTCGAAACCACCCTCCACGCGGTGCTAGAACAATGTTTATTCCTAAATCCACGTGGAAACCACCTAAAACCGCTATCCATCCAGAAATATTAAACGTATTTACAAGTATGAATAACCAAATATCAAATCTTTCCATAACACACGAGAAGCCTAATCTAACGCGAGTAGAACGTGAAGCATTAAATGTACTTAAAAAAGACGATAGCATTGTAATTAAAAAGAGTGACAAAGGTTCATGTTGCGTTATATTAAATAGGGAAGATTATATTGCAGAAGCAGAGCATCAATTGAATAATCCTAAACACTATGCAATTTTACCGGAGCCGATTTTTAAAGAAACTGCTAATATGATAAACAATATTCTTGCCGACTTAGTTAAAACAAGTAATTTAAAACAGAAACAATATGACTATCTTTCTGCCAAACCTGAATGCCGCGAGAGACACTTATACACTTTGCCGAAAATTCATAAGAATCCTACCAAGGATTGGTTCATGCCTAATAGAATCCCTAAAGGCCACCCGATTATCTATGACTGTGGTAGTGAGTCTTATGCAGTGTCAGAATACATCGATCATTTCTTACTACCACTAGCATGTCAACATCGAGCCTACCTTAAGGACACAACTGACTTTGTCAATAAAAAAAAAACCTCAAAGTCCCTTCAAATTCTATTCTAATTTCAATAGACGTAACTTCTATGTACACCAATATCGACAACACTACTGGCCTAATGGCAGTTCGAAAAGCTTTTGATAGAAACCCAGATCCAGACAGACCCGACGATGCAATTCTACAGCTTTTAGAGATTTGTCTTAGTCGCAATGATTTCACATTTAATGGTAAAACATATCTACAAACCTCAGGTACAGCTATGGGCAAACGATTCGCCCCTTCATACGCAAACCTTTTCATGGCAGAGTGGGAACGTGAGGTATTACCCCTTTGTCCATTTGACCCACTTTTCTATGGACGCTTCTTAGATGACATTTTCATGGTTTGGACTTACTCCATAGAACAGTTTTGGCAATTTTTTGAAATCCTCAACAACCACCACCCGTCCATCAAACTAACAGCCAGCGTCAGTCACAAAAGCATAGATTTTCTCGATACTACTGTTTTTAAAGGAGATTCCATAGCAGAGACTAATAAATTAGATATTAAAGTATATTTCAAAGAAACCGACACTCATCAACTTTTGCATAAGAGCTCATTTCATCCAAAACATACATTTTCTGGAATAATTAAGCCACAAGTTTTACGATTTCACCGAATTTGCACAAGGTCTTCTGATTTCAACCAAGCCTGTACGATTGTTTTCTCAAAACTGAAAGAGCGTGGATACTCTAAACGATTTTTACGAAACATAAAAAAATCCACATTAGCACAGTAAAAATAGCCTTTATGCCGAAGTGCCTCCAGGGTTAAGGAGTGCCCCATGTATGTCAACCAGATGCAAAAATGTCCCTTTATATCAGAAACTCATAATTTTAACTCTACGAATAAAAGAAACCCGATCCAAGAGCACCTGACATGTGAAAACTCGAATGTAATATACTTAATTTCATGTAAAAATGTCCCAAACAAATATATCGGGGAAACAAAGAACAAATTACACACTCGTTTTAATGTTCACAGATCAGATATTAAATTAAAAAAAGACAAGCCTGTTTCTTATCATTTCAATCTTGACGGCCATTCACTTGAAGATCTCACCCTAACCCCAATTGAGAGCATAGAAATCGACTTGCCCGAAGATGAAACTACCAAATTCCGTCAATCAAGAGAAGCCCATTGGATTGATACATTAAATACAGCAAGACCCATAGGACTTAATATTCACCACAGTATAGGCATAGCACCCTTTGTAGTTCCCTTCAATACAACTATAGTAATAAAGCAAGCAAGATAGTTCAAACCCATTATAAGAGTCTTCAAGAGAAATTTCCTCATATCTATAAACAGAAAATGATAGTGGCATATTCAAAAAAATCAGAACTTAAATGACAACCTTGTTCATAGCAAACTAAAAACAATCTGTACTTAACAGGTACTATACTTCTGGCACATTGGGTGAGTTTTTTTTCTAACTTCAGATAAGAAGAGAAGAAAATCATCCAACAGATCCAGATTCCCATTTCTCAATAAAAAATGCTCCACCTTAGGCCTGTACATCTAGGAGATTCAATCCCTCCCTTCCCCGAAATAAAAACCATTCATCGAAAAAATCGCCTTTTTCAAACGTGTCCGAGATCTCATCAATATAAATGATCACAGCAAGTATCATTCAAATCCGATGAAAACTGAAGTCTCTATAGCGTTTACAAGCCAATTTTAACGGGTTTTGACTGAGCAATAACTCAGAAACCATTTATCGAAAAATCGCCAATTTCGAACTTGTCCAAGATCTCATCAATATAAATGATCACAACAAGTTTCATTCAAATCCGAAACTGTAGTCTCTATTGCGTTCACAAGCAATTGTGGACGGACCGACGGACGGACGTACTGACGGACGGACAGGAGTGAGGACAATATACGACCTCATTATAATGTGAGCGTATAAAAATCTTCCTCAGGGTAAGGGAAATTGAGAATACACGATCAGTGTCTCCAAAAGTCGTTATACTGTTAAACCTCTAAAACCGATTCCATTCTTTGATTGAACCAATAGTAGTCATACACGTACATTGACATTTACTAGAAAGGTGTTCGAATCTTTCACGGATGTGCCGGGGTGCCGATATATATAAAGGCGACCAGTCGTTCGGATGGGACAAAGATCTCTCAAAAAGGAAACAAAAAGTAAAAATTGCTCACCGTGATGAACAGTTATAAACAAATGTTCATCCGGTTGATCAGAGAGCGGATGGACACAGTCCAGTAATCCTGATACATTACCCCTGTAACCAGTACCCAGCTGAAAATAGCACAGTATCAAGATTAAACACTACTATATGCCCACATCTGTTGACGTGCGTGTATATTATGGTCATATTTCCTCGCTTGCGATCCATAAACAACAATTTTTAAAACCAAAATCGATCAAATTTGATATACGTATACATAATACACAAACCTAAAATGAAAATCAACTTCTAATTTTAGCTTCTCTGTAAAAAAAATATTGAAATTGCTAGGGAATCAAAGACCAACCCGGCTATAGTTTCGCTTTTTACTTCTCTAATTGTTTTGTTCTATAATTTCTTCTTTTTTTTGCATTTGCATTTTTTGCATATATACTCTTTGAATGGTGATTATCTTCAAAAAGAAGGCTGATGCCTCTACCTGTTGGCACAATACATGTACAGCGCATTGGACTGCTTGAGGACCATACATAAACTAAACTATAGCACATTTTCCGCATGTTTTGAAAAAAAAATATACTCTTGGCATAATGCCCTAAACAATAAGTTAGAGAATGGTGTGGAAATATCCAAGGGTGACGTTACATCTGTATTTCTACGACTGATAAATCAATAAGGTATCAGTCGGAAATTGTTTGCAATAATTTCGAAACACCATCCGATTGATGAACTTTTAGTATTCTTCAATCATTGCCCCAAGAATTTTATCAACACCAAGGCATAACTCGTTTGCGTTTCTGAATTTATATTTCAATTTACAGAAGAAAATGAGATAATACAAGAAAAAAAAGATTATGTCATTGAAGTGTCTTATGATGTCTTGGTCTAAGAAGATGAAGTGAAGGTGGGTCTACATATCATACAATCATACAAGACAGTTTTCTCCAGGGATAATTTTGCAATTTCTCGGAGAATGATCCACTGATCAATTTTCAATTTTCAGGGAATGATCTAAGACAGTGAATAGAGTAACAGTGAATATAATGATTCATCTAGTTAAAACTAGACAGCAGATTATATAACATACACGGCAATAGTGTCGTCTGCTAGTCGAGCTTCCCGCTCGACTTTCATGGTCGAGATGAACTTTCTGATTTTTTTTCCGCTTTTCCTTGTCAGTGCTGCAGGCCGTGGGTAATGTTAAAGAAAAAGCAGCATCGTTCTGATGGGACAATTTACCGAGGCCCCGTGTGCTACAGGATGTGCACGTTATAGATCACTAGACAGTTCGAAATTTGCTCTCATTGCATACTGCATGACGTTACACGTCTTCATTAAACCATTAGGTACCTTTATTATTCATTATGTAAATAATATTTTGGTTCACAACTTAAGCTTGAGTGCCAAGGAGGACCCCTCACAGGGCCCACATAAAATTTTCTTGGGTAAGGGACCAAACCCATATAAGTCCAAACAATTCGACCTTTTCCCTTGCCCATTGCCTAGACTTTTTGCTCGCTTTCTTGTGGGCGAGTAGTCGAGTTTTCTCACTTTCTATACAGGAGAACTATTTGTAAACATGATAACTGTAGACAAGTTTCTCAAATGGATCAACACCCAAAATCTATTAATGTAGCAGTCGTATTACGTATTAACGTCGTTTTTATAGCTCTTCATAACTTGATTCTGGACTCTATGGAGACTTACTTCCTTATTAAAAGAAATTTTATAATTATGATAATCATCCAAAATCCTTACCTTAAGATATGTGGAATAGTTTATCTCTTCTTTACCAGACATAATTGAGGATTAAGTCTTTTGAAAATTATCCTACTTGTAACTATCGTAATAGGTCTACTCTTTCACAGAATGGGACGTAAATGCAATGTAAATTGGTTTTTATACTAAGCATTTCAAATTTCCCGAGAACATGTGATTCTTTAAAATTCCCCTTGGCATCTTGCCATCATATTCTTGGAAACAGAGGAATCAGAATATTTCCAACAAATTCTATTTCGATACCTTGATATTTTAAATAACAACAGACAGATTCAACTTAAGACTCCCATAAAACGGTTTGATTTGATTTGATTTTATATATGTCTGCAGTATTATTATATAAAAAATAGTTTTAGGCTACACTTGTTATTTCATACAATATAAAAAAAAAACACTATATAATATATATATTGTAATATATTTACATTAGCTATTTTTTTTCTCCATTGGACTAATGTTAATACGTGTGGCGTTTATGAGACAATAACTGCCATTGCCTCATCACCAAAACATTGAGCGTAGTAATACACGGTAACCAATGTAAATAAACATGGCCGTCGCGCTATTAACGTCGATCATCTTCACGCTTGAACGTAAAATTCCAATTTTCATGTTGAATTCTAATATGTAATAAAGTTTCCATTAGCCTAACCCAAAGCCAATCTAATACTCCAAGTCTCATACAAAAATAAATGGCAAAATGCGATAGAACTCAATCGAATTAGGTCTGAGTGTACTGGCCATAGCCGTAGACCCATTTGACCTAGTTACTCGCTTCAGTTTGAGAGCCTAAAAGTGCAGGTTTATGGATTGTTCAATATCAAGTTTCAAAATACTATACTTTTACTGAAAATTAACTGAATTGAGTGTAAACTGTGGTAACCTATCAACATATGGAGCGGGCCTTCTTCTAGATTGGTCTTTATAGTTTCTTTCATTTTCTCAACTTTCCTACTTGTTTACATCCGGTCAGGTGTAGCCGAATCACCTCTCCGTTGTTCAATTGTATCCGCGTTCATTAAATTTCATGATTTTGTTGCTTTTCATCATTAAAGTTGGAATTCATACCAAAATGTTTTATATTGATTGATAAATAAATTGATTTATAAAGATTAAACATAAAATTGAGATAAACATTGTTTTTTCTTACATTTTGAGAGCTTTCCCCCGCGAACTATATTCTGACGAAAAGAAAATGGCTATTCCATCAACAAGATCAACTCCAGCGACAAAGGCGGGTAATATGAAATTTTCACGCAAAGAGTAGAATTTGTCGTGGTTTTGAAAATGTAAATATAAGCAATAAACGCTAACGCGCATTCATTCAATTTTCCATCCAACCTTTGTCCTGATATACGACCATAACCGCCATAGGGTGACCGTTTATTGCTTAAATAACACAACAAGTGGTTGCCTAGCAAGATACGACCACGATGTACAAACCAAATGTTCATTATATCAAGGGCTGTCATCAATATGTGTCTAATCGTACCCAAACTCTTACTTGTACATATTACTTACATATTATTTCCTTAATTAAAAACCGTTCATCGAAAAATCCTCGAATTACGTAGTAAAGAAATTATTAAAGGGATACAGCGTCTTAGCATGAACAAGAATGGTCAATATGATTATACTGTACATCCATCAGTGAACTTTCTAGAGTCATAAAGTAACAGAATCCCTTAGAGTCTGGAAAACTCCGAAAACTAAGTCATTTTGTATTAAGCGTTTTATAATAATGAAATGCATCTTTATGGATAATAAGTTTTTTTTATATTTATTTATATTTTTACGTTATTTACAGGCATATTTACTGAGTCATTTAGGCACACTTATATAGACACAATATGAATATGTGCCTAAATGAATATGTGCCTAATTGAAGGCGTGCCTAAATGACTGTGCCTAAATGACTGTGTGCCGATTTTTAGTGTGCAAATTTGAGTATGTGCCAAATTGAAAGTGTACCTAAATTGCCTAAATAACACTGTGTCTAAATGACATATTGTGCTTATCTGACCATGTGCCTAAATAATGTGTGCCTAAAGTACTGTGACTAAATGAGGCGTGCTTAAAAAATGTGTGCCTAAATGACAGTGAACCATTTACTAATGAATGTATGCTTTTATTTGCCAAGTTTAAAATGTTTAAATTTTATGTTCATTCTAAGAAGCAGTATCCCTTTAATATAAATAATCACACTAAATTTCATTCAAATCATATGAAAACTTTAGTCTCTATAATGTTAACTAACAAATTTTCACACATTTTAACTCAAATTTTCAGCAATCCGACTGGCACTTTTGAGTATTGGATAATTTAATTTGCAGTGAAAGAGATAAAGAAACTAGTATCTGTATATATATTTATGATGATACTTAGAAGTACTATGTATTGATTCTCCCACACTGGCCTAGGGTGGAACAAATACTCTATTGAGAAATTGAATTAAGGGTCTGGATCTCCTGGTTATTTTTCTATTCTGATCTAAAATGTCATGACCATTTCCACCTACATGTATTAAATACTACATTCGATGGTACCATCATCAAGAGTTTCATTTGCGTCCACCATTCTGTAGAATCTTTGTGGATTAATGAAGACGGACAGTAGGCCTACAATGCGTACTGGATGAAATTTTGCCAATAATCACGTGGCTTGTTTGAACCAATTGAATGGAATGAAATGAAATGAATGGAGTTTTACCAATCCGAGCGAAGATTGCCAAAAAGATATATTTTTTTCATTCGAGGTACCAAAGAGTTTACTAAAGTTACTTTAAATTCAAAATCTTAATCATTCCCCTTATGAATATGACGTCCATCATACAATTATTACCCGGGTCTATTTTAAATTCCATCACTATTGACTTGAGGTTCTTGGTGACAGCTGACCTATCTAATTCAATAAGATATTTATTTCCTCTATTCCCTGAAAATTGTGGTGTAATTTGTTATAAATGTATAGGTATTAACTTATTGCCTCGTGCGAATTAGCCAACAAATCTATATCCAGCTAGAACATATACATGGAAATACTGAATCCTTGGGAATTTTGAATACTAGTAACTCAATTTCGTTTTCCATCTAATATAAGAATATGATGTAAGCTCGTTACTTATTTATACGAAAGGTGTTTTAAAAGTCAGACCGGAATGACCCTGCATGGTGATGAATATAGACAACAAGATTATATAATGTATGTACAATGAGTAAAATTTGCATGGTCAGCGTCTTTAGCTTATACCTTTTGCTCAATTCTCATACCTACAATTTGAAACTGGTCGTGTTAAATACTGATTTACGGTGGTTCACGAAGATGGCCGCTTTCTCGCTAAACTAAAAATCGACGTAAAACTCCATTCATTGCATTTCATGTTAAAGTAAAGTTTATAACTTGGAATACAATTTTTTTTTTGTCCATATATTTTTATTTTGTTTGTGTGGATCTTCAAGGATGATGCCAAGTTTTTGGTGCTGATTGAGCACCGATTCATGTTTGGACTGGTAGCAATCTTAGCTACATGCTCGTGATCGCTCAGTTTTTCGTGGTTGATTTTTACGTTGTTTTTAAGGCAAATATGATGCCCATCGAAGACGCTTCCTAATCATTTGAACTCTCCGTTATATCCTTTACATTTTTTTTTAGAATAATTCACCGTGCCATGGACATCCAATGAGTTCAGTCAAAGCATTTAGTGACCAGATCTCAACCATAAAAGATGTCTGAACAAATCGTAGAATACCACAATATAGAAAAATACTTAAAACTGAAGATGTTTAAAGGGACAGATTCGCCATATTCGGGGGTTGATTTGGGTCTTGAATAGGTGTAAATCGTTTTAGAAAATCTTGAATGTATAAAAATTGCATATTTGAAAAAAATTTGCCTCAAACCAGAAATTTCAATTTATCTTTTCTATCTCTTAACTACATGTATATAATATGACAGAATCTCAAGAAAGGACGAATCGTCTTTTTAAACGCGGATAATTCGATAATTGGATTTGAAACCTCAAATTTCGACGAACAGCAGTGAACACTTTCACTGATCAGCTTAGCTAAAACATTGCAGTTTAAGGACGAAGAAAGGCCTACCTAGGACACCCTGTGACGGAAACAAGCCAATTTCTAAAACCACTTGTATATTTAATGTATCCTTTCAGTGCACGGACAGGACACAGAGACCTATCTTCTATGTCAACAGAGCCTAAAATGTTATCCAATGACCTAATAACAAAAGTCTTATCAAACAACGCCTTCCTCGGCCTACCGAAACTTTACCGAAGGCGTGTACCACCGAAACTCTGGCAGCAGTAGCAACGGATATTAAAAACGCAGTTTTATAAGTAAGATGGGTAATATCAGCTTCCGATAAGGGTTCGTAGGGTGGTTTTGTCAGATGCGAAAGTACAATACCGAGATCCCAAGGTGGTGGTTTGAACTTCTGTAACTGGTCATCTTGTCGGAAACCTTTCACCATGGAAGAAATGACATTTGACTGTCCTAATTTGAAGGGCAAAATTTTATCCCGAACTGAAGCGCTAGACGTCAAGTAAGAGGCAATTGTACCACCTCGCAACTTCTTTTCTTCTCTGGATAAATAAAAAAAATCAGCAATATTTTCTTCTGGTGCCCTATCGGGAACTACCTGATTATTCATACACTAGTCAGCATTGCGGGTTGAAGATCTGTGAGCCGTTAAAACAGCCACCTGAATCCTTTCCGAACAAAGTCCAAGCGTGAAGTTTTTATATATTGCCAATATATATATTATAATGTGGTCTTATATTGTCGTCACCCATGTCCGTCGGTTCGTCCGTCCGTCCACAATTGCTTGTGAACGCAATAGAGGCTACAGTTTTTGTCGGATTTGAATGAAACTTGTTGTGATTATTTATATTGATGAGATCTCGGACAAGTTCGAAATTGGCGATTTTTCGATGAACGGTTTTTGAGTTATTGCACTTGACTTAGTCAAAACGTGATTGTGATAGACAATACAGTTTTCATCTGATTTTAATGAAATTTGGTGTGAACATTTATATTGTCGAGAACTATGATTAGACCTAAATAATCTTAGAGTTTTTGCCTGTGTTAAAACAGAAAATATATTTTAAAGTAGGCGTATCTTGCTAGGCAACCACTTGTTCCATACGTGAAGCTTTACTGGATCTGGTTCTGCCACCTGCACAAGATCTGGGAGCAACTGGCGTGTTGGCCACCAAGGTGCAATCACGAGAATTTTGCACTTGTACTGTCTCACCTTTTGTAACACCCTGGGAATCAATATTGCCGGAGGGAATGCATATGCGTCCATCAAGTACCAACTTATTTCAAGGGCGTCGTGATCCATCGCTATCAGATCTGGTACTGGTGGAACATGAATTGCCAACTGATGATTCATACTTGTTGCAAACAAAAATCCACTAGTGGGGTCCACGGCTGTCTGCATATTAGAAAAAACAGCCCTGGTGTAACATCCACTCTGTTGCACTTGGCTTGTTCGGACGCGACAGGGCATCCGCTATCACATTCAACGCTCCGGGATGTGTCTCGCCTTCACCACAACATGAAGATTGTCCACTAGTTGATAAAAGCAAAACGTTATGGCAACCAGGTCCTTCGACTTCGTTCCACCTTGTTTTTTGATATACGAAGCCACTGTTTAGTTTTCGGTTGCGATCATTAACACTGAATTTCATAATAGTCTTACAGCGAGAAACTCTGAAGAGTTGATGTGAAGAGTCTTCTCCTAATGATTCCATGTGCCCGAAATGAACGGATTGAGAATCAAGCTGTTGTTTAGAGGATCCGTCAAGCACCCCATTCCTGGTGTCTCGCGTCTGCGTGGAGATGGAACTGGGGTTCCTTGTCGAGTAGGGGTATTCCCGATAGAACGTTTGAGGGGACCTTCCACCATTGAACGAAATCCGATGGTATCGAAACAATGCCCTGGGATCCCTTCAACAACATTTGAGCTTGAATGAACATCAGCTGCAGTGGTCGTAACTGAGGTTTCCTCGTGCCGTTGCATCTTGGGCTGAAGTCAAAAGTCCTAAAACTGTGGACAGACTGAGGGACAACTGACAATGACTGGATTGCTTCTTGTATCTTTTCCCAGGTGTCGAGAGGTACCTTCAAAATGCCCTGAAGTGTATCGAAAAGTCCCCGATGAACTGCAAATTCTGTGTTGGAATTAATTTGTGGCACGATGACTGAAATGGGACATGGAGATAAGCATCTTGCAAATCGATCGAAGCCAAGAAGTCCGTCGGGCGAATCGCTCTGCGTAACTGTGCAATCGATGCCATCTGGAACTTTGTTGAAAGCTTTTAAGTTATGGATCATTATTAACTTCTCCGAATTTTTCTTTGGAACAAGAAAGATTAAAACCCGGAGTTAGATTGTGCGAAAACACTTCTTCTATGGCTCCTTTTTCTGTGAGAATCGGTATGCTTCTCTCAGAACTGCTACGTGCGAATCTGAATATGTTACCACCGCTGGTCTTAGAGTCAAGGGGGACTGATTCCAACGGTAGAAGATACCCGTTCTCCAATACGTTGGTCACACATGAATCGTGTAGCATTGACCAATTTCGCCAAAACCTTTGTAGTCTTGCTCCAACGGGGGATATTTCTACCAAAACTTCCGGTTTTGGGATGGTAAATCCCGTATATATAAGCAATCGGCATTGCCTGACAAAAGTGCTCAATCATATAGTCATCGATATCGATGTGTTGCATTCCGTGATGTGTAAGGGGGTCTAGCATGAGATCCCCGTCTTGCACTTCTTTTATCGTCCTTGCTCCGAAAGCTGCTAGATGGTCCGGACCGGTTATATGATGAAGTCTATGGTGTTTAGATCGAATCTTGGGTAAACCGCGGTTCCTTCTTTAAAGAGACTGCATAACGCCCAAAGGGTACGTACTTCCTTTTCAGTATTTTCTCGACTCTTAAGTTGGATTCTAGACATTTCGCTGTAGCCACCTGTGTTTTGTGTCTCTAGAGCATTTAGAGCCTCTTGAATATTGTTGTTCAAAACATATTCTCCAGTCACTGGCTGTCTAAGCAACGTTTCTTTCAGATGTTGTTCCAATTTTGAAACTTCCAACGCTGCAACTCGTCTCTCCTTAATTACATGGTCAACGAGGAACGTATTCATGTTGGCGATAGTGTCCAAAGCAGAAACTATGGCCGACGTAACATGGATATCAGCTTCGCTTTGTGAATGACAAAACTTCTCTAAAAAAGCTTCCAGATGCGTGCCCAAATGAGAAGACGCCATCATTGACAGTTTAATGCAGGACTCCCAGCAAGATAAAGTAGCACCTTCTATCCTAGAAGCAGGTATGGATCTCTTCGAAGTCAAACACTCCATATTTGAATCAGTTTTCAGAGCATCGATTGAAAAATCTAACCCATGCACAGGGTACAAACTATCTTTGATCGTTGGCTTGTTAAACAATTTCCCTTTCCAGTTCAATGTCTTGAAGGCATTGTGTTTCAAAATGAAGAGACCTGTTTAACAGTACCATCTGGTGGTAAAGAGCGTCCAATAACAACTGTGGGCGTTGATCTCCCAGAAACGTTCGACTCGACTAAACAATCTGGTCTCGCAGACTGAGGCAGCAGATCGGGTAAGACACTGTAAATCCAGGCTATCGTATCTCGTGGTGAAAGGATACCAGGTTCAGATTCAGACATGGAGTTGACCGACGAGTGATCATTCGATCCGACGTCATCATGTGCGTCTGTATAAGCTGGCGCCTCAATTTCAGTATCTGCTTAAAGAGTACTTTTATCTGTAACAGTTGAGCCAGTAGGACACACATCGGCGCTAAACAACTGTTTCTTTAAGACGTCTAAAATCTGAGATGCGCTATGAGTAGCTGATCCAGCTGTAGGCTGTTCCACAGTGAGATTCGATAATATCCCGGGATGCGTCGTTCTGAAATGCGCCAACACTTCGAGACCGCTCGCCTGCTTGGATGAGCTGGGCTTCTGAGATGCGCTGCTTTTCTTAGATGCGCCTCTCTTCTGAACTGTAGCGATCTTCTTAGATGCGCCCGACTTCTGTGATGCACTCTTTTGAGATCCGCTCTTCCCAGATACGCCAGAAATTTGAGTTTCGGCAATTCCACTGTTTTGTGAACCGGCGGTCGCTGAATGTGAACTGGTTATTTGATCTGCGTTTTCACTGTGTACGTTTCATCATTCTCGCCAAAACTGGGAGATAGAGTCTGCCTTGTTGAATACTTCTTTTACGAAACACATCCAAATTAATTTTGAAAGCTGTATCACCTAATGATCTGCACCAATTACATCTTCGGGAAAACAAACATGGCATTCCGTCACAACAATCGGGACAGAAGGGGTGAGGGTCCTGCGCCGATTTTACATGGCTGCAAATCGTACAAACAAGTCTTCTTTACCCGGTCGGGGAGACGATGGGAATATCACCAGAAGACATAATACAAGAAACAAACACCAACAATAACCAAACCATAAATAAATTTCAGAGAGCTAAGTTAAACACGTGCATTCTCCATGCACGGAAAACGGAAAAGGAAGTTTAGAGCCAGTGTGACACGTGATGTTGACGGTGGTGATTAATTAATTAGTTATTTCTACATGAGTAAAGATGATATAGAAAACAATTACTATACATTATCGATCTAGAGACAAGCATCTATTTACAAACAGATTTACATTTAGCCTATAACTCAGTATTTCTAGATAATTCATGAGCATATTCTCTATGAATATGGCAATCTATGAAACATAGAACTTAAAAATATGTAAATATGTTTCAAATCAAGAGAACTGTATTTTCATTCTCGGAGATATTAGCAGGTATTCGAAAATGCGAATATTTGACAGGCTACAATTTATTTGTCACGTAATCCGTCTGACTTTAAACCAATTACGTTAGGGCCTATCTATCTATTATGTTTTTTTTAATCATGGTATCGCAATGTCACTCATAATAATCTTTTTTTTAAACAATATTTATACATAAATTACAAATTATACATACATAAAGATAGCTTGCCAGGCAAGGTAACATACGCCCACCGGCAACATCTTATCTATTTCAATACCCACACCAACTTTCATCATATCTATGAAAAAATTGTAGCTTCTTTTGCACCCATAAAATTTTTTGACGCAATTTTACAAAGTCAAGGGCAAAAACTAAAAAACGTAAATTCAAACTTAACAAATGTCTTATCAATTCTGATGCTTACACCAAGTTCCATCAAAATCCTTTGAAAATTGAAGTTTCTTATTGCAACCACAATAGAATTGTGACGCAATTTTACTAAGTCAAGGGCAAAAAAATTGTCAAATTCAAACTTGACTGAGGTCTAATCAATTCCAATGCTCACACCAAGTTTCATCAAAATCCTTTGAAAATCGGAGGATTTATTTCATCAACACTAAAATGTTGACCTGGTTTACTAAGTCAAGGGCAATAAATCAAAAACTTTTCATCAAAAAAAACGTCAAATTCGAACTTGACTACCGTCTATCAGTTTCAATAATCATACCAAGTTTCATCAAAATCCATTGAAAATTGTAGCTTCTATTGCACCCACAATAAATTTTTTACACAATTTTACTTAGTCAAGGGCAATAACTCATAAACCGTTCAAATGCAAAAACTTGACCACCGTCTTATCAATTCCAATGCTCGTAGCGTGTTTCATTAAATTCCATAGAAAATTGTAGCTTCTATAGTGCCTACAACAAATGAATTTTACACAATTTTAAGTCAAGGGCAATTACTCATAAACTGTTCATCGAAAATTCGTCAAATTCGAACATGACCACCGCCTTATCAATTCCAATGCTCATACCAAGTTTCATTCAAATCCATTGAAAATTGTAGCTTCTATTGCATCAAAAATAAATTTTGACGTGATGTAAATAAGTCAAGGGTAATAACTCAAAACCCGTTCATCGAAAAATCTTCAAATTCGAACTTTACCGCTGTCTTATCAATTCCAATGCTCACACCAAGTTTTATTAGAATCCATTGAAAATTGTAGCTTCTATTGTGTCTTCAACAAATATAGAGGCAGGGGCAATAACTCAAAAACCTTTTATCGAAAAATCGTCCAAATCGAACTTGACCGCCATCTTATCAATACCAATGCTCAAATCAAGTTTCATTTAAATCCGTATAAAATTGTAGCTTCAAAAGTGTATACAACAAATGTTGACAGACCGACAGACGACGACAATATACGTCCACGTATTCATGTGGGCGTATAAAAACTATGGTTTCAGAAACAAGTCGAAACATATTAATCTTTTACCATAAAACATCTTAATATCTCCAGCCCGACAGAACAGACGGCTCTGCCTCGGGCGGATAGGGATACGGGCACATCAATGGCCACAAATAAATGTGAATTTTTATGTAAGTTGTAACGATCCATTCCGTCAATCTTGGGAAATCAAATATTGTGTTTAAGCTAAACAAATCTCTGTAACACACCTTGTAGGTGGTAGTTTTAAATTGTATATTTTTAACAACAATTTTTTTCATTTTTAAGCATTTATTTATGAGACAAGTAATTTCATTCCAAGTTTTAAAAATTCATAACAAAAATGTGACCAGTAAGATCTGAGCAATTAAGTAAATACATGTATACATGCAGGGCTACATAATAATAAGCAATTAAATGGCTTCAACCTTTATCTAGAAGTAAAAGTCTACTGTATCCATTGCCATGATTAAAGGGATACTGTGTCTTAGAATGAACATAAAATTTTAAAATGTTGGCCAATTAGGGCATATATCTATCATTAGATAAACCTGCTAACATAAATAACAGAATCCTTGTATAATCCGAAAAATCCACATTAATACTTAGTAATTATCCATTTGATTGTTGATTTTAATTATTACTTAAGTTTTTTATTACTCCAGATTTTACAGGGATTCTGTTACCAGGTAAGTTTACTGATATACTGAAAATATACACATGCTGACCATTCTTGAGAACTTAAAGTTAATGTCCATTTTAAACACAGTGTCCTAGACATGGTTTGGACAAAGATATGGTTTATCCTCTATAGAAAACAATTGTATATTATAATATGAATACTTCGTAAAAGTTCAAATTTGGTATCAATCAAATAATACAAATAATCTTGTAATTAAAATGCAGGCTAATGTCAGAAATTTGTTTGTAACATAGGTGCCCTATATTAATTTCATTTTATTATATACCAAAACTAAACATCTTCAAATACAATTTAATTGAGATTCCCTCCAAATTGGTGACAGCAAGAACATATATAGTTAAATTAAAGAAAAAAACAGTTTCATATAATAATGTATAGGCTACTTTATGATAGAATTCTGTTCAACATGAGACAATGGTCAGAATAAAATATCTCTTACCTCCCTATTCATGGGAAAGTACTGTTAATCAATACATATAGATCAAATCTTTTATACAATATATCAAAATTTCCAGCAATTTCAATATTCATTTGATACTGAAGAAGCCACCTATATTAATTCATTACTGATTACATCAGATTTTGAGGGTTATGTCCCCTTATCATATAGTACTAGTAATGAGACAGATCGGGAATTGACCTTTTAACTAAAAAATGAAAAGTACATTATCATCAGTCACTGTTTAATGGAAAATACTGGATGATTTAAGCTATTTTTAAAAATTTCCAAATTGATAAATTACAATATTGCAACAAAAAAAAGTTGGCATAACACAGACACCATTTAGTAGCCTAATAGGGAACATCACTTATTCAGGGTTTGTACAATATTCTTCATCATATTAGCTAAAAACTACTTCATCAATTGTTTACAGTAGGCCTTTGTTGAATTGGATTTTGTTCAACAACTTTTTGACTTACAGAATGTACAAAAGCTACAAAATGATTTTGTAAAGATATGAGAGAAAGTTGTAAATGATGTTTAGTAGGTAAAGCTGATCTAATAGTTTGATATTTTCTGAATAAAATATTCAAAGCTTCTTCTCTTTGATTCAGATCTATTAGAAAGAGATATGAGACACCAACTAAAAAACATACAATACCCAATCTTAATAAGGCTATTACAGTTTCAACAAAATAATAACAAATATTGGTAAACCAGTTAAATATAGCACATGATATGGCATGTGGTATAAGTAAAATTGTCCATACGGCATAAAATATAGCATACAACAAACTGTAAACTATTTCAAATACAGCTATGAGCAATTCACTAAATATATTCCACAAGCATAATAATGGACGGACAAAAATAAACAAAATGGTTGAGGTTAAACTTGAAAAAAAATCAACTACAATATCTAAAATGGGTAAAATCAAACCATGTAGAAAACCTGTGGAACTTTGAGCATCTTGAATTATTAGTGAAGTTAACAAAAAAACACCAAATAATATCATACACTTCTGTGATAGTTGCAATTCTCTCCACAAAACTCGAAATCTTTCTGAAAATTATAATAGAATGGATACAGACTATACAAAAAAAATTATAGAAATACCTATCTACAAGCAATAGTTGATCAAATCTAACGAAAATCAAAGATAAGTTTGTCATCATTATCATTTAAATTCCAAATGTTACCAAATCTAAGAATCTCATACACAATTGGATAACTTAATTATTGGTTGTCAAGTCTTAAGGACATTGACAAACGTAGAAATCAAATAAAAATTGTCATTTTACATTTGTTTGACAACTTCAGGGCTCTTTAATTTTAGCATACTCTTTTGAGAGTTGACATAGAGCTCATAATGTTTATTCAGTCTATTCATAACTATATTCAGTCTATGCATAACAATATTAAGTCTATTCATTACCATAATCAGTCTATTGATAATTACATTCTGTCTTTTCATAACTTTATTCAGTCTATTTATTATTATATTCAGTCTATTCATAACTTTATTCAGTCTATTCATAACTATATTCAGTCTATTCATAACTATATTCAGTCTATTCATCACCATTATCAGTCTTATGATAATTACATTCCGATTTTTCATAACTTTATTCAGTTTATTCATCATTATGTTCAGCTTTTCTTACTTTTATTCGGTCTATTCATAACTATATTCAGTATAATCATAACTGTTTTCAATAATCAGTATCATATTATAATAACAAGATTTACTATGATTTAAGCTCATGTAAAATGATATAGAAATTAGAAACTGTA
This sequence comes from Nipponacmea schrenckii, assembly GCA_030562195.1. NCBI lineage: Eukaryota > Metazoa > Mollusca > Gastropoda > Lottiidae > Nipponacmea > Nipponacmea schrenckii. The sequence continues at coordinate 2,408,090 of CM060202.1, read as the reverse complement.
TAATATACCTGTAAAATGTTGTATATCATCTAGAAATGTGTGAGAAGGTTCATCATCATCATCATCATCATCATCATCATCTACATTTAATCTTTGTCTCCATTCTATAATCAACAGTAAATAAATTTTTATAAAGAAATTGAAATTATTTATCATACCTTACCATGAAAACAACAAAATATTTCTGTTTAATAGGATAATAGGCGTTAGAACGAACATAAAAAATTAAGTTCACTCAAATTTGGACAATAACAGTATATATCCATCAGTGGACTTACCTATACATCGAAATCCCTCATAAATCCGATAAATCCCCAAAATAAAGTAGTTAATCATAAAACGCTTGAGCCATCCATCAACCGATTTTCAAATCGTGTAAATATAAAGGGAAGTAACTCTAACATGCGGGTTTTCACGCGTCCTTGACCCCTACTGTTGAATTCCACAATGATGTTTTAGCGTTGATTTACCAGACGCTTTTATTCTCTAACTGAATGGAATCGTCGCTGGCTCACTTTTTTTTTAAATATATTTATATATTTTTATAGTGGCTTTTTAAAATTTGGTAAAGTGTGGGATGCATACTTATTTAACTAATAGTCAATATGAAACACAAATATAAGCCGTAGGACGAGTGTATTCTAACGCCTATTATCCCTTTAATTTAATAGTATCCTAGTCCTTTATTGTAGAAACTAACACCAAAGTCAAGAACAAAACTCACAGAAAATGATAAGGGATCCCAGTTCTATCAACCACAATTTAAGCTGAGTCATTTTTCCAGATATGTATCAACTTTTTTTGATGCGAGATATGCTAGGATTGGCATACAATGTCCTGAGTTTCTTTAGAAATTCCATGCAAGTTAAGGCCTGAACTGGCCAAATGCATATCATTCATTTCAGTTCTTTCCATATAGTTTTTTTATATCAAATTAATACTCTACCAAACAAGCCAATTTGTAACCAAATTACCTCTTCCTCTGCCAGTCAAAGGGTTATCTTAATTATATATATAAAGTATTCAGTCCTACCTTTAAAACGATCAATATAAAAATAAAGATTATCATATTGCTGACGAAACCATTGAAATTTTTCGTTTGAAAAACTTTGAAAGGAAGACTGAGATTGTGATAAAACTAAATCTGAAACAAAGAACACACAAAATGGAACAAATTCAGTAAGTTTATTTCAAAAGTATACTCTTTTTTAATCTGCAAAAAACTTTGATGAGTTGTAAAATAATTTTCTGAGCTAAATTTGTATGTAAGAATACTAGGTAGGTTTTTGAGGATGAACGTGTACAAATTTTAATATCCAACAATGTGTGAGAAGAATGAATTATGGTTATTTCATGATATTTGTTAAGTACTTACTATCTGTTTCACCTAAATAAACTCTTTGTAAGTGTTTTATAGAACATCTACATTGTGGACAAACATTAGAGTTAGAATGTGTACGTCTCCAGTTAGATATACAGTCATAACAAAACATATGTCCACATGGTATACACGTTGTTGGCCTGTTGAAGTTTTCTAAACATACAGGACAGCTTGCCATTTCACAAATACTGATATAAACTTTTTATACTACTCTTCCTGAAATGAAGTAAACTCAAATCTATATTTTTCAAATATTTCCTGGTCGGAAAGTAAAAATCTCACCTTACATAAAAAATATAAAAAATAAACAAAATAGAGTTAAAAAAAAGATTTATGAATAGGATAGGACAATAAACTAAAGCTCTGTGTCCTACAGGCGAAGTACATTAAAGATCCCTCAACATTTTGAAATTGCATAGAGAGTAGGAAAATAGGCAAAAACTTCGATATTGCACACTGCATAGCATTGCTCATTTTCATTAGCCCATTAGCCTAGTTGCCGAAGAGTTGGATTTAAAGCTCATTCATTCATTTCATTCTGCCAATTATACATACTGGGGGTCTCAAATAAACCATTAATAATAATATATAGTCTAGAATCTAATTACAACTTATAAGTTGACCATAGATTTGTGAATTTGAGAATTGATACAAAAATAAAGCTGGCCTAATACTTACTTCGATTTCTGTATATCATGTCAACACCCGGTAACTAGATGTGGCCTACAGTGATGAAAAGAAACAGAATAAAATACAGACTTATTCTCAGAAAATGCGTTTTTCTTACATCTTATGTTCTATTTTAGGATCAACAGTCATGAAAAAAAAAACAGTCTTATTTTATTGGTGTTTTGAAGTAGAAAATGAGAATTGTTTTGGCAATCTTTTGTATGAAACAACAGATTACCAGTCTGTTTTATCTATGAGCTTAAAATGAAAAATGTATTTAAAATTAGGTCCGATGCAATTGTCTATTCAGATTATTCCTGTGTCTAAATTCAAATTAGATCAATAGTATATAAGCTTATCACTATTTCAATGTCCAGTTTAGACTTTTTACTAGAGTAGATATAAGTACAGCTGTGTCTACTGAAACTTTTGAGTGTAGTTGGGTTTTATTTCCTTATATCGAGACTCTGAGAGTAAGACATTTACATAGCCTAGGAGGCCCATTGCCATTGGCATTATTTGTTCAAATTGACAGAGGACTAGCCTAGATCTAGGCCTAGATCTAGTCTACACAGTGGTTGGTGAATGTATTGAAAAATAAATATCTCAGAATATTTAACTTACCAATATTAAAATAATTAAACCAACTTCTACTTTTTGTTGTTCTCAAACAGTTGATAAGAGATCAAAAACTCGAAATAATACAGGCCCAGTGAATGTCAACAAATCTAATTTAAGTACGTAGCTACCGTTATTCGTAAATTAACATTGACAGGAAGTTACTATCAAGTCTGGACAATCAAGACTCATTCGACCTTCACCTTATACATATTCCAGAAGTATAGTCCGAAACACTTCATTTCTCAATAGTAAAATTTGAATTGTATGTATGTCAAAACACATACGATATTGACGGTAATTCTACAGATCCACGAACAATGCATCATATTTTCACATTGAATTCATTGTTTGAGTATATATCTCAGAAAATAAGGAAAATAATCTATTGTGCTTTTATAGACTCCAGAAAATGTTTTGATCTATTTGATAGAGAAACAAGTTTTCAAAATTATTTGCCACTGTCATTTATATGGTTAAAAATCTGTATCAAAGTGCAAATTCAACTTAATGATAATTATGAAGATTTCAGAAGACACAGTTAGAATGGATGCAAAAACATTTAAGGCCAACAAGGTAAGAAATGGCCATTTTTCTGATCTTTAGGGTTTGTGTGTAGGATCTAGGTTAGAAAATTCAGTAATGTTAACAAATTTAATTTATTTAGATAAATAAGAAAGTATCGATTGATTTATATTGTAAGGCGCGCTATCAATTATATACAAAAAATAAAAAAAAACAACTATATTTTACAAGGATAACAACTTAGGTTCACAAGTCCGTCGTGACAGGGATCCTGTCTACCAAACCTCTTGGCATTGATCTTTCCCGGATTATCCGAACCCATTTACAGCTGGGTGGACTAGAATTATGAGCGATGATGACTTATTCAAGGTCATCGAACTTTTACACTCCGATAGAGATTATAACTCGTGTCCAACATTTTCAACGTATCCCAAGAAAATGACGAATAAAAGAGAGAATAATGGAGGCTCAATAGAGGTAGGGGTGCATGAGTAAAAACTGTGTACAAGTGTATATATATGCATAGTACTGCAGAGTACTCCAGATACATGTCAGATGAAATTTAAAATAAAAAACATGCCATTTTAAGAAATCCTCTTTCCCTCTTCTTTGTGGGGTTTTTGCATGCCCATTTTAACTAATTTTTGGTCTAGATTTAGAATTTGATGTCTGAAATTGCATTTTCTTTTAAGATTTTTGAGATAATGAAGAATTAGAGGAATTTTATTGGCGGAAGTTTATTTCTAAAAATGTGTGCAGTGACAGTCAAGTGGATGTTGATAAAATGTAGTGGGTTACTTTCATTTTCTGCAAAAAGTTATAGAAGGTTGAATTTAACATGGAAAGAGATGGCAATTGAATTTCCAGACTCGGTAATAAGAAACATCAGATATTTTACATAGAATCAGTAGAATTGTGAGTTTAAAGACTAGGCATTCTCCACATTGCCGATTATTTTTATATTGTCTCTTTACATGAAGAACCAATTGAGGAATTGAGGAACTGGAGTCCTATTCTGTAACTCTTCTATCTAGATGTAGAATTATAAAGAATTTTTCTTAAGAATCGTATTACTCAACGGAGTTGATTTACATACTATTACAAACTATTAAATGATACGTCTTAGAATGAACATAAAATTTGAAATTTTAACCTTTGTCAATACGAGCTCTATTCATAAGTAAATATACATGCTGCCATAAATAAAAAAAATATCCAAAAAAATTTAATTAATTATCCATTAAGATGCATTTGCTTATTGAAAAACGCTCATTAAATAAATGACGTAGTTTTGTAAGTTTTCCAGATTTTAAGGAATTCTGTTTCTTTATGACACCAAGTAAGTTCACTGATGAATATATACTCATATTGATTCTTCAGAAATAATTTTTTATGTCCAGGCTAAGACGCAGCATCCCTTTAACAGAGGCTATCCTTATCTATACAGACCTTTAAGAAAAATAATGATCTTATCTGAATGCAGAAATGGCAATATTATCTATTTGCTTCGACATTTTTAGAAAAAGTTTAAATCCTACATTTAAACATCCTCATCCTTATTAATGATTCTAAACAAAATTTATATACAGGTGTTCTAATACCAATCCAGTTCTGCATGAGGGCTATTCAAATACATATAACAAATTAATGAACAGTTAAAACAAAAAATGTTGGTTTTCTAATCGAGTTATGTCCATTAAAACGAAATAGTAAAAGTGCTCCATAGTTTAAATTTTACTTTTCAAACCAGGTAAAAAAAAAAATTAGCGTGACTGTAATTATTGTAGGCTTAAATTATGGAAGACAATCCCTGCCATAATTAATCATTCTTTATGCTTAATTCGGTGTTCAACATTAGTACAGTAACATTATCATTTGTACGCTTAATTTGACATTCGTTCGCTAAATTCATAATTTGTTGTTAAAAATTTATCATTCAAATAAAGAATATTACTGAACAAATTAACGATTTAGCCGAACTAATATTGCCCACTTCATAACGCCGAATGAAGTTTACCGAACAAATGTTGAAAAACATTTCTCGCATTTCATGAGAACGATATCATTATGACGACAAGTGGCGCTGCTCAATTTTAGTTAGGGCTTCGTTCCTATTTGTTTCGCCAATTTTTATGGACGGCCAGTGGCTGTGTACAAAGTAAAGAATCTTATTATGAATTCCAATTTTATGATAAAAAGCGAAGTTTTTAATCAAACTCTTGGTTCTCTTTATTCATTGGAATGTGAGATTTTGAGATAAATATGGTGCCTATACCAGGAAATGTTTGTACAGTCCACAGTGATGGTTGTGGGACAGATATTTTGATGGAATTGGCAGAATCCCAACCACATGGCGCCTTCAGACCTGTGAATATCCCCTAAATTCCAAAGAAATGGTATTTTCATGCCAAACCTAATGACTGGTCAGTCAGTAATGAAGACTCTTCATGGCCAATTTTTGAAAAATGGACAATTTTTAACAGGCCACGGTGATGGTGGTCGGGCATAAATTTTGATGGAATTGGCAGAATCCTAACCACACGGTGCCTTCAGACCTGGGAATAAATCAAATAATTCCAATGAAATGGTATTTTCATGCCAAATTTAGCGACTGGCCAGTCAGTGATAAAGACTCTTCATGGCAATTTTTTTGAAAAATGACCTTTGTTTGAAAAGTCCACGCTGATGGTGGTGGGGAATAAATTTTGAATTGGCAGAATCCCAACCAAATAGTGGCTTCTGACCTTTATGCCCCACCACCATAAGCGGACTGTTACAAATTGACGACGAGCCCATAACAAGTCTTCATCTTTATCTGGCCAGTAACTAAACTTGGCATGAAAATACTAATTGGAATTTTAGATATATTCACACGTCTGAAGAAACCATGTGGTTTGGATTTTACAAATTCCATCAAATTATCTGTCCCACCACCATCACTGTGGACTGTACAAAAATTTGCCATTTTGAAAACATTTCATGGTATAGGCACCATATTTATTTCAAAATCTCACATTCCAATGAATAAAGAGTACCAAGAGTTTGATTAAAATCTTCGCTTTTTATCAAATTGGAATTCATAATAAGATTCTTTACTTTGTACACAGCCACTGGCCGGCCATAAAAATTGACCAAATAAATAGGAACGAAGCCCTAACTCAAATTGAGCAGCGCCACTTGTCGTCATAATGATAATGTTCTCATGAAATGCGAGAAATGTTTTTCAACATTTGTTCGGTAAACTTCATTCGGCGTTATGAAGTGGGCAATATTAGTTCGGCTAAATCGTTAATTTGTTCAATAATATTCTTTATTCGAATGATCAATTTTTAACAACAAATTATGATTTTAGTGAACGAATGTCAAATTAAGCGTACAAATGTTTATTTTACTATACTAATGTTTATCAACGAATTAAGCATTAAGAATGATTAATTATGGCAGGGATTGTCTTCCATATTAAATAGATTGTTAATCCAAACAGTACTAGGGCATGAAGTGGAAATTCAATTCAATTAAAGCAGGATTGGAAAAATATCAAAATTTAAAACAAAAGCTATTATGCCCTTGAAACAAATGTTGCAAATTGCAGATTGTTTTCCGATTTCGACATATTTCTTTGTATAAACAATATTTTATTAATACATAAATTGGATAAGGGAACAGGCTTACACCTATATGACCCCTCTTCTTAATAAATTTCGATATAAAATATATATATAAAAAAATATACATAAAAATATATATAAAATGTCAATATAATTGACATATGAAATTTAAGATGATATTCCAAGTTGAAAGTTTTATAGTTTACTACAATTGGAGTGCATGACCAAATTTTATGTTTGTCTTTTTGATATAGAACATATAACTTAACAATTGCATCGAAGAGAGAAATAAGTCATGGGAGATGCGAAAATGGCTCGTTACAATTAGTTTTCGGGGAAGGGAGGGATTGAATCTCCCAGATGTACAGGCCTAGGGTGGAACAAATATTTTATTGAGAAATGGGGATACATTTTTATGATACATTGTAGGAATATCAAAAGTCTAACTAAAAGGAAATGGTACAAGTATATGTTATCAGCGTACATTGATAATAAGTTTTAAAACCCATTTACACTCGCTTTAAGATTTTTCTATTCATCGACATTTAGATCATTACTAATCGGTGGTGTATTAATGTTATACCATGACGGGGAAGTAAATTGATATAACAACTCATACTAACACATTCCACAAGGACTACTATAAATTCTATACGGTAGTGACAAAATGCCGTTTAAATTTATAACAAAATTGTTTGGAAGGAAACCCAATGCGAAGCAAGGTATGTAAGCTAATCAGTTATCACACTAACTCGCTGATTTCTCCCTTTCATCTTTAATGCAATTACTGTTATATTTTTCTCAAACTATTTAATGTTTTAGTTCAAATTATACATTCTATATTTAGTCTCTCATAGTCAATGTTAATATTATAACATAACAAGGTAGTAAATTTTATTAATTTTCTGCCGAATATATATAGCTCAACTGCATAAATTCCTTAGCTCATCAGAGTTTTCTACTTTCATACACCAAAAAACGAAACAAATATACAGTTTCATTTCAAACTGAGCACAAATAGATCAATGTGATATTGTAAAGACTTGTATAATGTGAAAACCCTAATGCGTTTTATATTTATGACTTTATATTGAGTTTAGGTGAAATGTATGTCAACACAGAAAGTACAAAAGAAACTGCTTAATTCTTGATTTTTCAATGTAAAGTATTTAGTTTTGTCCTCCAAAATATCGAATTGGCTTATTTACGTGAAATAAATTGAAGATCTAGCATTATCAAGAATATGGGTGTTGACATTATAGCCTTATTAATCGAGGAAGTATGACAAATGGGAGTGTGGTTTGGACATTATAAAGATGCAGATAAAAACTAAGAAGAGTTAAAGTTAATAAATGATTTGGTGTCTTTAATCCTTCGACAGCCTCCAACTATTATAGCTACTTGATATTCGCGAATTGAAATACATGTATACATGTTCATGGCGCTGGCTGAATACAAAGTTTAAACGTTCTTATCGGGTATGATGAAGCGAAACAAAAATTAAACCTGATCATTTTTCAATATAATATTTCTTGATTATAGCTATCGTTAGCATCTAGATACCAAATATTAAGTCATCTGAATTTTTGGTTGCCATATCTAGCCCACATTTTATATTTTTAAGAATGCAAAACAAGCCTAATAGTACTAATTTGAGGCTAATATTCGAATACCCGTAAAGCATCAATACAAAATTCACAAAACGTTCTGCTTTGCTCAGAAAATAGTATTTTATTACTTTGTCTGAAAAATTTCAATCATTAGTAATGTGAGAATTTCATTATCGGATCGTTTCGGATCAGGTATCCTCTTTATTTTTTTAACTGCATTCAAACCCGCATCGATATATTGGTGCACATGCTATTAACGTCCATCGATATAAAAACGGATTTTTAATTTTTAAGACAAAACCGGATGTACCTTTTAGATAATAATGACAGATGTTGGTACACTAAAGGCAATAAGAAAATATCAGTATACTCAGAAACTCGATACGATTCTCTTTTCAGAGCAGTCTGAAATACTGTAATAGGTCGACCTTTTGGCATAGTATTTTCTATTTGTGGGTTCATATCTTTGGGAGTGTAAATATGCCATTGACCCAGCCTAGAGGAAGCCGAAAGATAATCGTATTGTTTTTCCGTAATAATTTTGTCATTCACCAATTTTTATAAGATATTATTCATAGTACCAGTTTTAATGAAAATCGGATCAACTAAAAATTACTAATGTTCTCGTTTATTTAATTGACTTCCTATATATAATCTTCGGAGATAAAAATGACACATGAGCCTTCATTATCACTATTTCGTATAATATTATTCTTATCTTTTTTCATTTTTCAAGTTATTTAAAATGGTCCTTTATGCGCGCATTGATTTTTCTTTTAACCTGTTTTTTCTAAAATATCGGTGTGCATTTGGGCATCTGGTAGAGTTCACACTGATTTTTCCACAACTTCTCCCGTGCACTTATATGGAGGGTTTCTCGTAAAAAATAAGCCTTAAGAAGGGGGTAGTATATCCATTATGGGATGAAGTAACTGCACCTGACAAAATTTAAATATGCCATTGAAAAAAATTTTGAGCGGTTTTATCGGTTGTGAAACAATCCTGGGTATAAATTTGAAACCCTTATCTATAAGAATTTCTTCCATTACAGTTAGTGATCCAGACATCGGCTTCACAACCATTTAACTCAATTGCATTCTATCCCAAATCTAGTTCAAATTAGGAAACCAGCGATAAATGTATTCTTCGTATAGTGAATATATTCATTGAATTTTGTCAGGTTCTTGGAGGCTACAGTTCTTGGAGGCGACAGGGAATTCTATTTCAAATTTGTATTTGGTATTGGTGTGACACACAGGGAGGTTTCAGTGGCGTAACAACTTAGTCGGGGGCCCTTGGACAACGTTTCGTGAGAGGCCCCATGTCCAATCGACCGTCGATATTCATGGCCACGTTAGGTGACAAAAAAAAAATTCACTTTGTCTTGTTGATCGTAGAAAAAAATGGATTTCAAATTGTAATATGAATATTTATATACATGTATGTATTTCAAAACACAACACACATAAAGATAGAAAAAGAGAGGCTAGCTTAGCTATCTAGCTATTCATACACAGCACCTTAGAAAGTTAGATTAATTTGACAGCTCGAGCTTTGGAGTTCGCAAACTTGTCTATAATGCTGTCAATGTCTAATTTTACAGCGGCATCACGCTCAATGGCCAACGGTGACAGACCGTCAAGTCTGTTTTGTGCTATTTGTGATCGCAGATATGTTTTAATCAGTTTAAGCTTTGAAAACGATCGCTCGGCACTAGCCACAGTGACAGGAAGTGTGAGAAATAAAGCACACGCGGTGGTTAATTCTGGCACAGATGCTGCCATGTGGGAACTCATCAACAGTTTGAAAATATCCAACACAGAGCTTTGTGATGTAGTTCTTCTTTGAATTTACGTCGGAATGAACAGATCTCGGACGAAAAGTCAATTCTCACATCATGTTTATAGTTTACTTGCAGTATATTTGCAGCACGCTCTATGTCTAAATCGGAAAGATTCAAAAGATTTGAAGGCAACAGAAAACTAAATAAATCAAATACAAGTCGTTGCCCTTGGAATCTTGAGTCCAGCTGTGAAAGAGCAGTATCAACAATAGGAAAGAATATATGGACTTTGAACGCTGCCTCTGGATCCTCGAGTCTTTGGTCGGATGTCAACTCATCGAAAAATCGTTTTTAAGTGTACGACATGAACGAACAAGGCATGAATGAAAAGATATAGCTCAAATCTGCTCAAAGGCAAGGGCCTCGGGGGCCCCTGGACCTCGGGGGCCCCTGGACTTTGTCCAGCCTTGTCCAGAGGGCGTTACACACAGGGAGGTTTTAGCAAATTTATTTCGAACAATCGCTGGTAGTTATGTTATTTTGCCTTTTTCCTGTTTGTCATTGAGACCTACATAATATGTGACTATTCTATTTGGTATTTGGTTTATTTTGCCTTTGGAGAACATATATTTTTAGAATTAATGCGAAAGATTAATGCTGTTATTTATTCTTGTGGACATGTCTTTGGCGGCCATTATTCTCTTTGTTAGAATAGGCTGCAAGTCAGACTGACAGTTGTTTTTTGATATATTCCAAGACAAGTTTAGAAATTCCAAAAAAAAAAAACATTCTGTTTACATATCAACTATCTCACCTCTTATCCCTCTATTGAAACTACGTACATTATGTTTCGGGGAAGGAAGATGTTTGATTCTTCCAATGTACAGGCGTAGGAGACTAGGATGCGACAAGAACATGTAATTAGGAATTGTAGTAAGTGGTCTGGATATGCATGGTGGTTTATCTTTTTATCTTCGTTTTTTTTTATACAAAAACAAATGATAAGAGAGCGTTAAGTTTGTTATTTTATAAAACATATTATGATAGCTTATCATATGAAACTGTTTAAGTTTAGTTTGCTATGAACGAGGTTTCTATTTAGTTTTTAAGTGTGCAACCATCATGCTTAGTTTGTCAAGTTGAGTATCTCAATAAAATATGTTTAAACTAAAAAGTGTATACGTTTTCATATTACAGCGGTCTGAAAAATCGCAACATCTTCAAATTAATTAATTTAATAAAGAATGGTTAATGAATTTGATTACTTTAAATAAATGATATCTCTCGTGTTATATACCATTACCAAGTAAATAATTATATTTTTGCCGAAAATGTTTTGTGATGTACATACGTACTTTGTTAAGTTATTGACCGTTTGTCAATATTGACATCATCCGGAAGTTAAACTGTTCGGTGTCTGCAGGCGAAATTTAGTTAACTAATATAGAGTTAATGTAAAATTTAGGTCAATTGTATATCTATCTATCATAACACTAGGAAGTAGTTTGATACTACTTTTCTAAAGGATATCCCATTAGTCGATATACTATAGTGCACAGAACGTTAATATTTGGATATTATGGTTGTTCACTGTGATTTTTAACAGGATATAAAAGAGAAAAGGAGTGATAGTTTTAATGCCCTGTACAAAAATGGGAAGTTTGTTGAGTTGCTTTTCGTCTAAAAAGGGTGAGATCTTTTATTTTGAACTATCGTACGTTACACTTCAATTCATTATGCGTCTTACATTACAAGCTCTATTTATTTCCCAGTTATAAAAAATTTCAATGTCGGACAAAGAAAAGAAAAAGGAGTTAAATTTACTTTTGAGTTGTAATGTTTTGTAAAAAGTTGCTAATTTATCAACTGTGACAATATCTATATAGAATACTACTTGGGCTTTTCAGTGAATTTTTATGTAATAAAGAAAATTCCTAAAATTTCATGGTTCAGACCATACCAATGTCATATAGGTTTACTCTTTTTGTAATGCTTAACTTTTACCCATTTACTGTTTGTAGGCGACTATCCCGGGGTTAATACTCGAAAAAAAAACGATTCAGGGGGGAAAGGGAAAAATTTTTTAACAGAATAAATATAATAATTTGAAATCACTTTAAAGTTTATTAGTTTATTAGTCATTTAATCAATTTGTTCACGAAATCAAGAAACACTCCCGACAGAGGTTATTATTTTTTGTTAAATGTTGATTTTAATAGGTTCATGTGCAAGATGATTGGATACTTTTTAATTTAAGAAAACCTCATTGATGCTTTCTTCTTGTCTTAAATGATATATATCTTCGTGAAATATATATGTGGATCATTTTAAAGGCAGTGCTTTCCTCTTCTCACTGTTGTACAGACGACCGTAATTGATCAATACTTTGATCAGTTCAGATTATTAACCAATTAAATTTTGTGTCCAGCGAAGATACATGCAGTCTCATACTAACTAACTCCACCAAAATTTAAACTTTATTACTGTTCGTTTAAAGGCGTAGGGTTTATTTTGGAGAGATTTTGGTGATATCTCCCTTAAAAACTTCATGATAATATTGATAAATGGGCAGTTGGAAATTGTAAATGTATGTAACCATTTGTCAATGACTGATGGTGATTAAACGCCATCAAAAACTCTCCGGCCAAGTTAATTAATGCAAGTCGTGGTCACGCTTTTCAATGTTTTTTGCTTTTTTGTTTTTTGAAAAGTAGAAAGATTTTCAGTCAAATTATGCAAATTATATTAATGAAAGTTTTTGAATTTTTATTCCTCTTTTTTCATCCATTATAGAAAATTCGGAGGATTCAAAAGAACAAGTGTTCCACAAGAAACCTCGACCATACGATGAAGTTGACTTAGTAAATGAACCGGAAAAGAAACAAGAAGAAAAAGAATCAACAAAAGTGGTATGTATAAGGAAGTTCTAGGCCTATAAATGGTGAAATAGCTGTTTAAGTTGATAGTTTTCATTATTTCTTTCTATAGTCGACTTCCTGACTAAAAAACCTCTATCAGCTATTCTACAGGAAGGCCTGGATTCCTGTACAGGTGGAATATTCACAGACAGCGGAAATGATGTTAACTACAATAAAGGACATCTTGTTTATTATGTGCAACAGGTATCTGGGAGACTCAATCGGACTACAAAATTATGGACAAAAATGTTATTGTTCCGAAATGGCCGAAAACTACTACGTTTCTGATCCGCTGTTAAAAGCACCCATATTTCAGACGAGTATGTACAAGAAAAAAAAACACAATAGAAACACTACAGTTGGCGATCTTATTCTTATGTCTAAGATTGAGATTTCCCACTAAGCTTAAACTTTTCAACACATCCTCATTACAATTATGTAATATATATTCTGACCTTTGTATGTATATCTTGGGGAGTTTGATAACGTCCATTTACAACACATTTCCTATCCGACGTCTGTAATTCTCTGTACCGGAAAAACGTGTTCAGGTTATGACGTTAGTGTCACAAAGGTTCTTCACGATAAATAAGTGTGGTTCATTATACAAAAACCTTAAAACACAATTAAATTCATTTGTATGATAATAATAATAACCAGCTCATTGTAACATTTTGTGGCTTCTTTCGTGATACACGACACAATTTTTTAATAGTTATTCTTTGTTGCAGGAACCACCCTTAAATTATGTAGAAGTAGATATTAAACCTTCAGATGGGGCTACAACGAAAATTGTTGGAAGTGAGGGACCAAAGACACAATACTCGACAATAGATATTGAAGCTACAGAGAAGCGGAGACTATCGACACAAAATACAGAAGAAACATAAACCCAGTGGTGTTCTTAGTGTACGTGTATATATATTTCGTACTGTATGTAATGTATTCTAAACCTGCTAACCAACGATTAATTAAAATCGTTTCTTTCACGACCTTTGCTAATGATCAACAGTTTGTTTGTTGAAAGAAATACATCTGAGATAGTAAGATATGAGAATAAAAAAACAGACTGTTAACTATGGAAATTTTAATTGTGTCGTAATGGTCGCAAACACTAATTGCTAATGTATGGTTCTTACATGCAAATTTTGACTGAATTTTGAAATATGATATAATATTTCACTAACCCTTCAAATCTCATGTAAAAAGTTTAGTGAAATTTAATAGCATTTTTAAAAAATTCTACGTGTTAAATGGTTTAGTTATTTATGTTATTTCCATTTAAAAACCATGCGCAGTCTGAGATCAGACCATAGCTTTCTTGTATATAGGACTTCTGTGTTCCACATTGCAGCCATATTTTTCCATACTATTACTATAAATGGTACATGTTTGATTGTGATTCTATTCTGGCATCCGTAACCCTGTTTTCATGTGTTTAACCATTATAGGGATGGCACAGTGTTATACTTTTGTTTAAATCTTTAAATATCTCCCTTACCGCCTATTATATAGGTTAGACCATTTTCAGTTATTGAAACTACGCCCGATTATCAATAGTTTCGGACAATATACTGAACACAAGGCAGGATATTCAGAGCAATTTAATCAGTATTTAAACCATCTCACTAAAATATTGTACATTATTTCGTTATAGGGTATTGCATATATATATGTTTAAAAAAAATTCGTTGAATTCAAATGTAAAGTAATTTACTAATAAAACGTTCAAGTGTATCATTTCAGCTATTAACCCTGAGGTTCTGAGAAGTTGGAACTATCTTCTGTTCCTCGGATGTAAATTTTCTGTTATCGGAATATAAATGAAAGGAGGGATAATTTCTTCTGAAATATAGGTGTCAATATCGTGCATATACCCCCATAGAACCAATGTCTATACCTCAATTGTTAAGCAGCATATATCTTTGGATTTGGTCTCAAACAAAGAGATGTTTAACTTGAGAATAAACCTTGCCAAGTGAAGATGTATAAATGAGCTATGATTCAGTTAAAGGGAAATAATATAAATCACAATCTCATCCCTATCAAACTATCAACTTCCAAACTGAACTTCCATAAGGTACGGAAGAGTAGGACATAAAACTCCATTCATTTCACTTATCACTCTTTATTACAACATAATATCTATTTCCGTGTGGATGTCTGTCGTAGAAGTGGTAATAGAGGATGCATTTACCATTAGTTGTACACAGTCAAATGCAACCTCTATCACAAGTTCTAGACAGTTCGTTATATAGTCTAGACCACATTATCTTCAATCTGCGTCATACATAGATAATATTGAGTTCATTCTCAACACAGATTTAACATCTTTTACTGTGTACAATATAAGAATGCAATCCATGGTAAATACAAATCAGTGCCAAGGGTCATAGACAAACTCTACATACATGTAGTTCTAACATTAAACAATACCGATTTATATTGGCATGCCATAAGTATAATTGAGGAATAAACAGTTTTTTTTTGGTACGATCAGGTTGTCCATTGAATATTCCATAATAAAAACTCCTGTGCAAGCTCTGCTAAAAATTTATAACACTGTAGTAAACTGACAATTGAACGATTGGCGTATAAGATGCATTTAGAAAAATCTAAATATAAATTCTGAATGCACATCATCCGCAATCTATCTTGTCACCCTAATGTCAATGGTGGCTCCTTACTGCTCCTCAAGTATAATACAATTACTATTACAACATACTAAACAAAACTATAATATGAAACTCAAACACCATATGTTTGAGGGACAGGTTAGTCATTCGTTTGACCAAACAAATCTTATTTTCAGAAATCGGATTTTCTTAAGCTAAAATAATCAGTGAGTGTTCACAGCTTATCGTGGAAATTTGAGTCACCAAATCCATTTTTTTATGAAGACTATTCATTCCTCAGACTCTACCTTGTATAGAAAAGAGATAGCCCACAGAAATGAAAAGTATGATTTCCATAGCTAACGGTATTTTTGAAAGAATTGTGGAATTTTCATGCATTTCTAGTAATTTTGAAGACCATTTAATTATACACGTAGCCTATTCATGAACTAAGTCAACACCCCTGCTGTGTATGTACCAGCATAACTGATTAAAACTAAAAATTTCCTTTAGTTTCTTCTGAAAATAACCAACAATACTTCGATCGATTTAACTTTGATTATAAAATGACAAACGCCTACCTCTACACAGAATGATTTCTTAAGTAAAACTTGGCTTCTGTCCTCTTTGTCAACGTACCTGTTGAATCGCCATCCTTGAAGTGTTCAATAATTAAGGTACATAGTTAAACGGTACTTTTCAGTCAAACCATTACTTTCATTCTGATCGTAATTCATCATTGACATTTATAGTATATCGATAATGACCTACGTTCAGTTCAATGTATGTTAGAAATGTAACTAAACCTGGTATATATACTTGAAATAAGGTTTTCGATACATAAATTAAAATTATCTGTAATCATGTGAATCAGTTATAGGGTCCAATCTGTAATTCAATACGATGCAAGTATAGCTAAACTCCCCTTCCCTATATACATCTTATATCATCATTTTAATTCCTTTTTTAGGTATTAATCAAGCTTACTAAACGGTGAATAATGTATTTAATTATGTCTTGTATGGCCTCGATTCCCGAAAAAAAACAGCTCTATCTGATAGCTCACGCTGTTATCAATCGGATACCTAAACCTTGCAGAAACTCAATATGAAAACGCCCCTCTTAAAACGCGGACATAATATTATCGTGATGGCACGTAAGATGCTTATAAATGAAAACCAATCTTAAATACCATATTACATCATTGAAACCAGTAAAACTGGGCCTTCATCTCTAATACTACACTACAATCAGTTGCGTTTCAAAGAAACATCAAGTGATGAGTGATTCAGGTGCAACACCGAGGACATCCCTCCTCTGTAAGTTCATGCCCCCCCCCCCTCATTTGCCATTGAAATGTATTAATGTTAGTCGTGTAAGAACCAAAAAAAAAAAATATAAATAAACTACTTGCACACAATCAAACGTTTTAAATATATTTTAATAACGTTTCTATTTTAAACCTGTAATGGGTATCTGTAATAATAGCATCGCTCTTTACTCCGATATTCATGTACACGTCTGTCGATCGGTCATGCAAATCAACTAAAACAAATCGTTTTTTTTTTTTTGGTCTTTTGTGATTATAATGTCACACACGGTAAACTATGCAAGATAGTTACAGTTACAAAATGAAAATAGATGAACATATTACGTTTATTTGTCATTGTATGCAATGTTTTAGTAAGAAAATGTACAAAATATATAACATGTATGAGGAAAGCGAACTTTCGGACTAATTTCTATTGGTAAGAACTGGATATCCTCGTCTACTGCATTTCTAGACTGTCTCAGACTTCAAGCAGCTCGGTCGGAATCTGGAATATTGAAGGCACCAGGATCAGTTGCAATAGGAATATACATCAGAATTTAATTTTATATATTCGGAGGGAACGGTTTCAACATGACATTGAACAAATTAAGTATAGACAAACTTGATTTAAAAGGAAAACGAGTGCTTATGAGGTAAGATCAGAATTCGTCCTTGACCTTACCGGTGTCCTAGTGTCCTTTAGATGTTACATTAAAATTACATGCATCATAGTCATTAGATCTATGCATGCTTCATTTACATGGATTTGATAATGATAACATCGATAAAAAATAGTATATTTTTAACTAGTTTTGTGAGTTTAAAGATGATATGAATCTTTTTTCCTCATTATTTGCGATTTCGGATAGATCGTTATCCACATTGCGCATGCGTATTTCTACAGTTATCCTGAAATAAATGGAATTGTAAGAACAGTATAGGCCTAATAGAATCGAATCCAAAGCCAAAACCTTTTACACAATACCTTTTCACAGGAGGGAGGTCTTGAAGCGGACTCTAAGCTGTTATCTAGTGCCACAATACAAACCAGTCAACCAGGACATAGCCAGAGCAGAGGGAATGGGACATTTCACAGTTGGCTGGAGTAGAGGGTATGATGGGGCGCATGTCATTACTAATACTACATCGGAAATAGGGGACAGCCATGTTCCGTCCCGATTTGTCATTTCCTCCCAATGTGTCATTTTTCTGAGTTGTTCCGATTTGTCACAAGATATCGTCCCATTGTGTCACAAAATTTCAATTTGTCACTAAAAATCGTCCTGATTTGTTGCCAAATTCAATATGATACTAATAATCGTTTCGATTTGTCGTAAAATTTCAATTTGTCACTAGATATCGTCCCATTTTGTCGCAAAATTTCAATTTGTCACCAGAATTCGTCCCAATTTGTCGCAAAATTTCAATTTGTCACTAGAAATTGTCCCGATTTGTCGCAAAATTTCAATTTGTCACTAGAAATCGTCCCGATTTGTCGAAAAATTTGAAAATGTCACTAAATATCGTCCCAATTGGACACAAAAGTTAAATTTGTCACTAGAAATCGTCCCAATATGTCGAAAAATTTCAATTTGTCAGTGGAAATCGTCCCAATTTGTCACAAATTTTCAATCTATGACTGGAAATTATTCCATTGTATCGCTAAATTTTAGGTCAATCTGGCACTTTTGAATCAGAACAAAGGCATGATTAGTGGTGGGACCATTTTTTCCGATTAAGGGGCAAAGAAGGAAATTCGAAAATAGCAATTCATCTAGTTTATTTTCGAAAAACGAATTACCATTTTTAAGAGGGAGTGTTGTGTTGGTAGGAGAGGGTACTATATGGGTAATAATCTGGGCCTGTATTCATAACTTAAGTGATGACTAAGGGAGTTCTAAGTTTAAGGAGACTTATGATTACGGGCCCTGATTACAAAGGAGTTGGATATATCTAATGGGTATATTGAAATTAAATATTGATGCAAAAATAATTTTGTTTTTCTGTATTACAAGAAGTTTTGGACCATGACTCCTTACGAGCCCTTGCAATTCGGAGACTGAGTTAGATCCAAAAAATATTTGGTAGGGGTGGGGATATGAATCAGGATGTTTCGGACTATCGGTCATATTACAGCTTTAGTATCATTTTACGGAGTTACTGGTACCATGATAAATAATAGCCACTTCTAATACATGGGCTTGATTCATTTCCCTAGCATAATATTCTCTATTAAATTTGAAAGCGGTATCTCAGCAAGCCTTTATTGATCAATGTAATTTTGAGTTTTGAGGAACCTCATACCTCTCATTCTAATAAAATATAATATGGTCTCCATTATATCGAACTATAATGTACCTCTCATTCTAATAAAATATAATATACCTCCCATTATATCGAACTATACTATACCTCTCATTCTAATAAAATATAATATACCTCCCATTATATTGAACTATAATATACCTCTCATTCTAATAAAATATAATATACCTCCCATTATATCAAACTATAACATACCTCTCATTCTAATAAAATATAATATACCTCCCATTATATCAAACTATACTATACCTCTCATTCTAATAAAATATTATATACCTCCCATTATATCGAACTATACTATACCTCTCATTCTAATAAAATATAATATACCTCCCATTATATCGAACTATAACATACCTCTCATTCTAATAAAATATAATATGGTCTCCATTATATCGAACTATAACATACCTCTCATTCTAATAAAATATAATATACCTCCCATTATATCAAACTATAACATACCTCTCATTCTAATAAAATATAATATACCTCCCATTATATCGAACTATAATATACCTCTCATTCTAATAAAATATAATATACCTCCCATTATATCGAACTATACTATACCTCTCATTCTAATAAAATATAATATACCTCCCATTATATTGATCTATACTATACCTCTCATTCTAATAAAATATAATATACCTCCCATTATATCGAACTACATGTATAATATACCTCTCATTCTAATAAAATATAATATACCTCCTATTATATCGAACTATAATATACATCTCATTCTAATAAAATATAATATACCTCCCATTATATCGAACTATAATATACCTCTCATTCTAATAAAATATAATATACCTCCCATTATATCGAACTATACTATACCTCTCATTCTAATAAAATATAATATACCTCCTATTATATCGAACTATAATATACCTCTCATTCTAATAAAATATAATATACCTCCTATTATATCGAACTATACCATACCTCTCATTCTAATAAAATATAATATACCTCCCATTATATCGAACTATAATATACCTCTCATTCTAATAAAATATAATATACCTCCCATTATATCGAACTATACTATACCTCTCATTCTAATAAACTATAATATACCTCCTATTATATCAAACTATAATATACCTCTCATTCTAATAAAATATAATATACCTCCCATTATATCGAACTATAATATACCTCTCATTCTAATAAAATATGATATACCTACCATTATATCGAACTATACTATACCTCTCATTCTAATAAAATATAATATACCTCCCATTATATTGAACTATAATATACCTCTCATTCTAATAAAATATAATATACCTACCATTATATCGAACTATACTATACCTCTCATTCTAATAAAATATAATATACCTCCCATTATATCGAACTATACTATACCTCTCATTCTAATAAAATATAATATACCTCCCATTATATCGAACTATACCATACATGTACCTCTCATTCTAATAAAATACAATATACATTCAGACATTTAAGCTTTTTATTACTATTATATTTAAAACTATCAACCCTTATTCCTGAAAGAATTATAAAATTAGTTAACAAAATCGAAGAAACCTTCATCTGGAATGGTCAGCAGAAAATGAAAAGAGGTATTAAAATTGTGAAAGAAAAATTATTTTATTACGGAAGAACTGGCCAAGGTCATAAAGCAAATGTTAACTATTGTAAAATGGTGAAGATTAATCAAAAAAAGGGGTTTGTTTATCGGGATTTCAAGGAAGGGGGATAATAATGTTAGATTTATATGAATTTGCAAGAAACAGTTGCATTTTTTGGATAAAGCTGGTTGAATCACCTACAATCATATATTAGTAGATTATGGTGGAATTCAATTAGGGATGGGCGATATTGAAATTTTGTATATCACGATATTTTTATTTTAATATTACGATATGACGATATATTGTGACGATTATATCGTGAACTATTTTAGCAATATAATCACGATATCTATAAATATTTTCACACTTATTATGAGGGACATGTGAATTATATAATTTTGGTGACGGGGAATGGGATTATTTAATATTAACATATATCCTCACAGGAATTAAAAGCAAAGGAGGGATTTGGTGAGAAACTGGTACAAAAATTTTAACCTGAGTGAAATGGTTGTCTTGCTCAAAAGACGTTTGGTGGATTTAACTGCGAATCGTTAAGCCTTTCGTCAGCATTATTCTCGACTTGTCTTGCCAGCAAAGTAATTTCATTGTCTGATGAATCCATCGTCAATTCCGTTAGGTTTACAAAAGCGAAATCAATTTGTGTCGGCTTAGGCCTATTGGTAATTTAGATGCCGGAAAAAGTGTTGACACATGGTAACACGTGCCTTTAGGAACAGGGTAAAATTCTTTAATCATAATTATTTAATTTTTCTGATTTATCGGGTTTTTTTTCTTATACTATGTTTTTACACACAAATTATAATGAAATAAAATATATGACACATGATAATTCAGGAAAACGGCACAAAAATTACTGTGGTATGATCATACGTACATTGGGAACGGGGTAAATATTAACTGGAGACAACTCTTTTTTACAATATCGTGATATGTCACTTAGACGATATGTATGGCGATATACCAGCTATAATTTTCTTTCAATATCGTTTGATTACTAGAATTTTCATACCGGTTTATATCGAAATATCATAATATCGCCCATCCCTAAATTCAATTGCCATTCTGTAATTATGACATATCCCCTTTAAATTGCGAAGTGCTCAAAAACTGGTCAAAAAATGTCTTGATGAACACACCGATTTAGATTATCAAAACATTTTCGTGAATAAACAAAGGGGGGGGGGGGCTTTTAATTACCGGTACATGTATTCAAATACAATTTCAGTGAAACAACCATGTGCTCTATGTAGAGCAACTTTAGAAACCATGGAACCCTTTTTCATTTCATGCAACATTTCCCAAGGCAAATATTGTAATTTATTAAAAATTTATTTTATAAAATGCTTTCCAGGTCGGTTATCTTCGATTCGGCTGGATTTTAGGCCACACTGGGACGATCTCCAGTGACAAATTTGGATAATGTTTAAGTGACAAATTGAATTTTTGCAACATATTGGGACAAATTGGGACAAATTCTAGTGACAAATTGAAATTTTGCGACAAATCGGGATGAATTCTAGTGACAAATTGCAATTTTGCAACACAATGGGACGATAATTAGTGACATATTGAAATTTTGCGACAAATCGGGCCGATTTCTAGTGACAAATTGCAATTTTGCGACACAATGGGACGATCTTTATTGACAATTTAAAATTTTGCGACAAATCGGGACGAATTCTAGTGACAAATTGAAAATTTGCGACACAATGGGACGATATTTAGTGACAAATTGCAATTTTGCGACACAATGGTACAGAATTTAGTGACAAATCGGGACGACCCAGGAAAATGACACATTGGGACAAAATGACAAATCGGGACGGAACAAGCCACAACAGGACAAATGAGTCAAATCCATCCAGGGCTTACAGTGGCAATACTTTCACAGAAAACAGCTATGTACAGAAAAGGGAGAGAAGCTCAGTTATAGATAAAGAGGTTAGTTGTTAAAAATCCATTAGTAGGGGCCTATGTGTATTGTATGCCTAACAACCCACTGACACACTGACATAGGATAGGTCTTGAATGGAATGACTTAAGTTAATGTTTATGTAGCTTGAGTTGAGCATCAAACTTATTGCTTTTAAAACAACAAAGAGAGAAAGACACTCCATGGAGATGCTGACAGATTTCATTCATTTGGATGCTGACAGATCTGTGTCAAACAGGTCTAGTTTTATTTTTAGGTTGATATCCCAATTCTTGTTAATATAATAGAAACAAATTGAAAAGACAAAAGTCTTTTTTTTATTCTGCATATAGGTTAAAGTGTTTTATACTTGTACACATTGTAACAGACCAATACCTGTGAAAACTATAAGAGATACTCAAGCAAGATTTAATATAAAATAAGGCTTGGTCTGGATGCAAGTATGGGTAGATTGATAGACATGATTTCCAATAAAATTATAAATTTTGATAGGCCTATTCATCCCTATCAATAGTTTCATCCAATGGGAAATTAACAACCTCTACTGTGCTTTTATCTGCTTATGACATTAGCAGTAGAGGGAACATTCACTTACAGTATCTGTGATGTATGTAAACAGTATTGTAATGTGCTGTGAACATGAGGTAAATACCTCACTATCAAGTGATTGTATCAAGTGGACAAGTATAACAGTTTCTTTTCTGGGTTATTATATAACATAATGCACATGTATTTCATTGAATTTTTTAGATGAGAATCTCCAAAGGACCTTTTGATGCACCAAAATGAAGAGCATCAGAGGATGAATGAGATCCATCGTACTGAATTTGACTTTGAAGAGAATTTTACGAGGTGGAAAGTGGACATAGAGAAACAATACAGAAAAATGATGACACAAGATCTCTAGATCATGTTACTTCCTACTATTATTGTAACAGGTCTGGACAGTACAAGACAGGGGTAAAAGAAAAAACTCAAGGACCAATTCTATTATGCAATTCGGATAGTCTTGATGCTCCATTTCTATTCTATTATTTCCCACATGATTGGAGGGTCCAATCTCTCCCTTCTGTCGAATAGTGCAATGACAAAGAGATCACGTGACAAAATGGTTGCCTCAACAACGTAATAATATTTTATTGTCGTTGAATGCTAGGGTAATGTGTGTATTTAGGTTATTATAATGGGCCAATATTATTAATGATATTGAATTATATATATGTGAAGTCATTTTAGCCGTAAAAAGAATTGTTACAAAACGAAACCTCTCTTTTCATGTGTTTGTGCAGTTAACACTTGTCTAGCAGACGCCCTATAACTTTAATAATTAATACTCAGTAATCAGTATCATCAGTAAATTATATAATTCATATGTCATCTCAGTATTGGACATACATGTAATTAGGCATAGGCCACTACCATCTGCAGCCTATATTAGTATATTTTTACCGCACTGCTTATAACTATGTCGACGCTATGTCATCTAACATATTAACAAGCATTGAAAGTAACCCATGTCTGCCATCTTGATTCTCAATTTGCGATCTATTTACGTTTTTATCAGGATTGTTGGGAGAGAAAACTGGATGATCCAGATTTCATGATAGAATTGGTCCAAGGAGGTTTTGAGATATGACCTTCTACAGAAGACAGTCTGGAGTTAAAGAAGAGATAAAGAAATATATCTCTTCAACAGTTTGTGTATTTGGACAAGTAGACCTTGTGAGAACTGTTCATTTGGGGTTCCTGGAATATACAATCAGCAGTAGATCTGTATTGCACTTGTAATAAATTACGCCTGTTAGCATTAAGTACCACAAAACCTGTATATGATAGAGATGAAATGAAATGTTTGTAGATTTTTTGATAAAATTGTGTTATAAGTTTAAGTGTCTTTTCATATGCCCACATGTAGT
Source organism: Nipponacmea schrenckii (assembly GCA_030562195.1). Lineage (NCBI taxonomy): Eukaryota > Metazoa > Mollusca > Gastropoda > Lottiidae > Nipponacmea > Nipponacmea schrenckii. The sequence continues at coordinate 2,383,234 of CM060202.1, read as the reverse complement.
CACCCTGTCCGTTGGTCAACATTTGTTGTGGGTGCCATAGAAGCTACATTTTTCAATGCATTTTGATGAAACTTGGTGTGAGCATTGGAATTGATAAGACGCCGGTCAAGTTTGAATTTGATGATTTTTTCTATGAACAGTTTGCGAGTTATTGCCCTTGATTTAGTCAAATTGTATCAGAATTTTATTGTGTGTGCAATGGTAGCTACAATTTTCAGTGGATTTTAATGAAACTTGGTATGAGCATTGGTATTGTTTAGACCTCAGTCAAGTTTGAATTTGATTATTTTTTTGATGAACGGTTTGCGAGTAATTGCCCTTGACACGGTAAAATTGCGTCGAAATTTTATTGTTGGTGCAGAAGAGGCTACAATTTTCAATGGATTTTGATGAAACTTAGTGTGTGCATTGGAATTTATAAGACAGCAGTGCAGTTTGAATTTGATGATTTTTCAATAAACAGTTTTTGAGCTATTGCCCTTGACTTCATGAAATTGCTTCAACATTTTATTGTGGGTGCAATAGAAGCTACAATTTTCAATGGATTTTGATGAAACTTAATATGAGCATTGGAATTGATTGAAATTTTTGAATTTGACAATATTTGGAAAAATCCTTTCTTGAGTTTTTGCCTATGACTTAGTTAAATCGTGTCAAAATTTATTTGTAGATGTACAATAGATGCTATAATTTTCAACAGATTTTGATGAAACTTAGTGTGAGGATCGGAATTTATTGACGGTCAAGTTAAAATTTGACGATTTAGATTAATGGTTTGATAGATGCTATAAATCAAAGGAAAAAATAATTTAACAATGCTGATGTTTGGGTGTATGTTACCTTGCCTGTCAAGCAATCTTTTGAGTGGGGGTAATCTGATTAAATCAATTATATTCAAGAAATATCTAATTTCCTCTTAAGAACCATAGTAAAATGGTACAAAACTGGCCAACCATTATCATATTACGGGTATAGAAAGTCACTTTGCCCTACCTTTTCTAGTCTCTCAAAAAGCCTGAGAACCAAAGTGCAGGCAAGCACCCCCTTATGACTACCCTCAAGGATTTGTTACAGGTCCTGGCCATACCCCAACTTAAATGGGAAAACAGGAATACTGACCCCTTGGCTGTTCCCTTCAGTCAGTACATGTATATTTTATATGGATCCAGTATGTTCAAAGTGTGGTTCTCTATCTATTGGAATGTGCTACTGATGTGCATAGCCTACATAATTTGACATATTGAAACAGAAACTAAATAAATGTGTTATTACTCAGAGATACACATTATGCTATTTTCAGAGAACATACATTCATTTTGAATGAATTTATTTTTTAACAGTGTACAAATCTGCTAGTACATATTATATGAAATATATATACATGTATCATAATATCATTTTTTTGTATGTTTTGTTTATTATAGGGTAGATTTTAATGTTCCTTTAAAAGATGGTGTTATTACTAATAATCAGAGGTGAGATTCTTGATTTGCTTGTCTATAGCAGATTCCTGACATTTATATGATATTGTATAAATGTACATGTACTAAGTGAAAAGTAAAGTTATTTTTGTGTTTTGACTAGTCATAAAAGTTGTCAAAATATTTGGTTCTCTACACTTTTTAGCTTTCCATAGCTTATTTCATAGCTTATTTCATAGTTAATTTCATAGTTTATTTCATAGCTTTTTCCATAGCTTATTTCATAGTTTATTTCATAGTTTATTTCATAGTTTATTTCATAGCTTATTTCAAAGTTTATTTGAAAGTTTAATAGATTAACGATAAATGCTAGTTTTGAGGGGTTGCCAGTTTACCTGTGGGAGTGGTAATACATAAGTGTAATTAAATTTGAACAGAGTATAATCAATCAGCAAAACAATGGAAATGGATATTCAAATTGGATTAGGGATTAATTGGCATGCGTTATATTCACCTTTGATGTCGTTTAACGATTAAACGTCAAGTTATGCATAGCTGGTTTAGAGAGACCAATTAACTTTAGGACTTGATTTCGATGCCGGATTGCGGTGTAGAGTGGGCGCCGGTTTACAGGGGTTTATCTCCTTTATAGTGATTCGGCCAGAAATATTCAAATATACCGGTTTACAGGGGAAGCAAGTTTATAGAGTGATGCAGTTTGGATGGGTTTCACTCTATAGCATAATTGAATTCATTAAAATTTTTTTTAGAGTTATCTTTGTTTATTATCTAATTAGTTTTTTTTTTTTAATTTGTAGAATTGAGGCAGCTTTACCAACAATTAAATATGCTTTAGACAATGGTGCTAAGTCTGTTGTATTAATGAGTCACCTAGGACGTCCTGATGGTCGTCCTAATGCAAAGTTCACATTAAAACCAGTTTCTACTGAACTGGAAAAACTTCTACGAAGGTAGGTTCTGCTGATGCTTGTAATGATTCAACTGATGTCGATTTACAACTGATCTTTGAACCATGTTGTGTCACAATGCTCATTCTGATGTATGATAGCAATAGAAAAAATTTCAAACTTATAGACTTATTTTTACATTTAATCAAGAATGGTTTTGCTGAATTGTTGGTATGAAAGTGATGACCTTAATTAGAAACCTTTACTCCTAATAACAGTACTGTTGTGTAATAAAAATATTTGAAAGTTTGTTTCACTTTACAATATGTGATGCCTTGATTTAAATTACCTCTGACATCAAATGTTTTTAAGTTCATTTTAATTAAATACAATATAGGCCAGTTTTGTTCCTGAAAGATTGTGTGGGACCTGAAGTTGAAGGGGCATGTGCTAACCCAGAACCTGGTACTGTGATTTTACTGGAAAATTTACGTTTTCATCTTGAAGAAGAGGGAAAAGGCTTTGATGCTAATGGCAAAAAGGTTTGAAAATTTTTTGTTCTATCACAGACATTTTTGACTTAGTTGCACTCTTCTTTACACTGGAATTCTTCAGAGGCAGTTACTGCAGTAGTAGACTACCTTTCCCCTTCTTGAAAACTTGATTCCACCCTGTGTGGACTGTTTCAAATTGATAAGACGGTTTCAACTGTTTGTTCACATTTCCTTATAATTCTATATATACACATTCTAATCTAAAGTTAATTTTAAAAACTAAAAATATATAGGTGTACTTCTTATTTTATTACGCAATATGTTTTTATACATATACAGGTAACTATATCAAGTTCGTAATATGTAATAAATTAGAAGTAGTATGTGTTTATATCACATAAAGATCAAATTAGAAATCAAAACTCTTATGATTTTGCTTGAAATTGAACATTGCTATATCTTTGCTTCAGTTTTCAACTGAAAGCCATGTATTTTCACTGTGAAATAGGGCTGTTGATTTATTTTTTACCTAGCCAGTCATTTGTTGAACGAAGGTGTGAAATAAAAATGTATCAATTAATCACACATAACTATTTTCATTATATCCCTTTTACTGTATAAATATCACATACTTCCACATAAATTTCTCTTACTACAGTTTTTATTTCTTTCTAGCTCTGACTGAACAAATGTTGTTAAAGGGGCACAATCTTCATTTGTTTCGGACAATCATCTGACAGCCTCAAACACATGAAATCTTTTGCTTAGCAAATAAGAAATAGTCTACAAGGCTTACCTTTGAAATTTGTGCCTTCAAATCCATGCGTTTCCATAATTATCCTTGTTTGGAAATCATAATGTATTAAGATATTGTAATGGTCCTGCCATATTGAAAAACGGTTCGTCTTGATAATCAGAAAGTTTTCCTTCCCGTCGTGCAATAGCATGGGTCAGGTCATCTATATAAATAGACTACTGCGCATTTTCAATTGTAGACTTTGTCAACAGGACACACAATTTTCAGATTGACTGGAGACCAGCCGCGTACAGCACGGAAAAAAAATAAAAAGTGAAATTTTTTTTTGAGGTATATTTGAAGGTATTTTGCGATTTTCTTAGAGCTTGAGTACTTCTGAGGACTGTATAAATGTAACAAAGCCCCAAAACGACCCCTAAAAATCAAGATTGTGCCCTTTAAATGTAAAAATCCCACAGTATGGCTGTATTACGTTAAAGATATCTGTGTTTTATTTTGTAGGTCAAAGCATCATTGGACAATTTAAACAAATTCAGAAAATCACTATCAAAGTTAGGTGATGTTTATGTAAATGATGCATTTGGAACAGCACACAGAGCACATAGGTATGTGATTCTTATAGAACTCTTTAAATGAAAGTCATCAAAGCCTTGATCTGGTCTTATATTTTTCATATCTGTAAGGATCAATACCCCAAAAAATGAAATGAAATATTGCATCAGTTTATGTATAATTAAGATTTGACTTAAATAAATATTTATCTTTATTTTCTTACAGTTCTATGGTTGGTTGTGAACTAGAACAAAGAGCTTCAGGATTTTTACTCAAGAAAGAACTGGAATATTTTGCCAAGGCTTTGGATAATCCAAACAGACCTTTCTTGGCTATTTTAGGAGGGTAGGAGCATTTTAAGTATCTTATACCCAATTTAAAGGTCGAGAATTTAGTGACCCTCATGGTCATTTTCTAGCTCCTGAATAAATAAGAATCCAAAGTGATAAACTAATCAAGGAGGATTTTAGATGAGGCATTTAAAGATGATTTAGAATAACTCTAAGAATTTGATGGATATTTTGATTATATTTCCAGGGGCCAAATTATTATTTCAAGACAAATAAATGCATTTAAAATCTTTATTGTCAGGAATATTTGTAACAAATTGAAGTTTTCCTATCTGTTTAAAACAGTAACAATTAGTGCCCACACAAAAAATCGATTAGTAGTATTTGAAGCCGTTTACGCGAATATTCGAATCGGATTTTACTATTCAATTATTTGCCTATAAACAAGATATAAATGATAATACATTCAGACGTTTTGAATAACATTGTCCTTATAACAGCAGTCAATGCTGGCTAATGCAAGAGTTTTGTTTAGAAATGTGACAAATAAACCGGAATCAATTTGGTCTTATCGAACCGCAATGTAATTTAGTTTTTAAGAATTAAACGTTCAGTTTTGTACCCACACGTAGACAAGCAACTACCGGTATCCGTGGATCTATTTTAACCTCGTGCCTGGAACTACATACCACCTTGATTAGCACAAGATTATGAGGAGTAATTTTCGCAATTTATTAAGAATTATTTCGAGATAATCTCCGTACCAAGTTATGTATAGATTGTGTTGCCAAGTCTCTCAGTGTCGCATCTCATTTAAATAACTAGTGCTGGATAATCAAAGTATTGAACTTTTGATTAGCTGGTATAAATAGAAACATGTAATTGTCCAATCAGATGAAGATGACTTTCTTTTATTTTGGTACTTCGATTTTTTTATCAATTAGAACTGAATACGTTTTTATCTATTAATTACCGACTTTATTGTTCCTCAAAACGCAACCGGCATGTAATAAATAAGAATGGTATGTCATGAAATACCCTTTCAAAGCGAGGTATTTATAGTTCTGGTGTAAATATGTATTGCAAGAGAGAAACCGGGCAAAGTTCACCGATATTGAAGCTGATTTTTCAATGCAATTTTCTCATTGAAAATATTGTCGATTAATCGAATACAAATCGAACTTTGCTGTCGAATAGAAAAATCACTATTCGTGTGAGCACTAGTAACAATCATACCATTTCTTCAACTTAGCTAATTAGTAATAGTTTTCACAGGTCAATGTCGAAATTTAACTCTTTGATTCCTTTTATGTACAGAATTATCTGTTGGAAAGTTACAATAACTACTTAAGGTTTCTTAAGACATAATATAGAAATAGAAGCAAAATCTTAAGTTTTGACTTTGTGTTAGTTTTGAAGGAATTGTGCTATTATCATCCTTTTCTTGCACTTCTGAAGACTATTTATAAATATTTAGGACTGAAATCAACTTCAGAACATGGCATTGTGATATGTAATAAAAAATCTATAATACTCAAACAAGGTTCCTAACCGTACATTTTAAAAATGATGTTTTGTTGATATAAAAACTATGCTACACTAAGTACTATTCAACTAGTATCCAACTTTAACCCTTTCAACCCTTTCAACCCTAGAAACTGGTATACCGGCTCATCCTTATATGATATATACCCTAGAAGCAGCTAAACCGTCTGTTGTCAAGTCATGTCATACAATGTTAACGTCAATGTTAAGAAATATTGCTGGGAGCTCAGGGTATATGACGTTCTATCTAAATAACACTCAGGTTTCAAAGGGTTAAACTGTATTTCAATGCCATGAACGTTAACGGTAATATTCATTATAATTAGAACTTATGATCACATCACAATAACTAAAGCAATCCGATCATCAAACATGTACAGTAATTTAATATTTTGTTATAAATTCAAATTTTAAGATAACTCTACCGGTGTTGAACTTCCTGTTGATCATGAGAAAAAGGAAGTATTTTGAATGACACCAATACTGAGAAAAACTACTATCTTTTTGTTGTTTACCTTTAGTGTATGGTAAATTTTTTTGTAGGGCCAAAGTGGCTGACAAAATACAGTTAATAGAAAATTTATTAGATAAAGTGAATGAAATGATTATTGCTGGTGGAATGGCCTTTACTTTTTTGAAAGTTCTTGAAGATATGGAAGTAAGTACACCATTATATTTGTCACTGAAACAGTGAAATATTTATACCTTTTCTGTGTTCTGTGCTAGAATCATCACAATAACATTCATTATCATCACTTTTGTCCTGGTGGTTTTCATGTTTGGACAAGTACCTTATTAGTTCAATGAAGATGAAATTTGATAATAGAAATGTAAAATTTTACTACAAGAACATTTCCATCTTTCAATTTAAATGGTTTAAGACCTTAAGGTCCTTATAATTGGACATCTTATTTTATCAGTATAGCTTTTTTGCTTTGAGTATAGCATCTGTATTTGTTGAATTTGCGATGATGCGATGTCTGGGTTGATCAGAATTGTCAGGTCATTGTGTCTGCTTTCTGAATTTATTTTATTTCAATAGCTTGTGGTTTTTCAAAAGCACCTCACTCTATTTAAGTTGTTGTGATGGTTTTCTTGAATTTCAGATTGGCACATCATTGTTTGATTCTGATGGAGCCAAGATAGTCAAAAAGTTGATGGAGAAAGCTGAAAAGAACAAAGTCACAATTCATCTTCCTGAAGATTTTATAACTGGTGATAAGTTTAGTGAAGATGCAACTGTAGATACTGCTACACTTATCTCTGGTATTTCACCTGGTGAAATGGTAACAATTCTTTGTTTAAATGACATTTCTCAGCAATGTTCTTTTTGTAACTTTGGTTGATTGCAACTTTGACTATGAGACTATGACTAACTTATGCTAGATTTCTGGATTTAAAGAATTTTAGCAGAAATTTAGTGCTTAAAGGATGACATCAAGAAGCAGATGTTGAAATGATCACATCAACTATCTCAATCCTCAATACTCGTAACAGTTTATTTTCTGATTTTCCTTTTGACAGATAGAATAAAGAATTGGTATTCTGTATGAATATTTCATCTGGTGCAATTATTACACATTAGTAGACATTTCATCAAAAACAGGCTATTGAAGGCATTGTTTAGACTAAAAGACTAAAATTATGTGTATCTGGGACACTGACACTGCTCCAATTTAATGTCTGATGTCTGTAGTTACTGCAATTCTGCAAAAATTGAAGTCATCGATAATGTCACTAATCTTAAAATATGCTTGTGACATGGTTATAATTTGTGACTCCATCAAACACATATTTTATGTGGAATTGGAGGACACACAATGAAAATCAACACTAACAGTGTCTCTAATACTTAAAGGGGCACAATCTTGATTTTTAGGGGTCGTTTTGGGCCTTTGTTACATTTAAACAGTCCTCAGAAATACTCAAGCTCTATGAAAATCGCAAAATACCTTGAAATATACCTAAAAAATTTCACTTTTTATTTTTTTTCCGTGCTGTACACAGCTGGTCTTCAGTCAGTCTGAAAATTGTGTGTCCTGTTGACAAAATCTACAATTGTTATTACATGTACTTTCTTTTTGTTTGTGTGTGGACCTGCGCAGTAGTCTATTTATAACTCTTTGATTTTCCAATATGGCGGGACGTTCATAATATCTTAAGACATTATGATTTTCAAACACGGATAATTATGTATACCCATGGATTTGAAGGCTCAAATTTCAAAGGAAAGCTCTGTAGACTATTTCTGATTAGCTAAACAAAAGATTTCATGTGTTTGAGGCTGTCGGATGATTGACCGAAACAAATCAAGACTGTGCCCCTTTAACAAATATTTTAGAATATCTCTTTACAATCTATTTACTTCATATATTTAAATACTTCTTGCTCAGTTATCATGTGTATGTTATATTAAATATTAAATTCTAGGGTCTAGATATTGGACTAAAGACAAGAGAGAACTTTAATAAAGTTATAGGCAGAGCTAAGACTATTGTTTGGAATGGGTAAGTTTTAAAGTAATATATCATCTTGTGTCAATGACTTAAATTGTCCTCCCGTTTGTGCCTTGAAATGCAACTTCTTATGTTTTACATTAAGCATTTAAAATTTATATTTTTTGTAGTTCTTGAAATTTCTTCTTTATTAACAAAACAAATTCTGAAGTAATGAAATACTGTGTATCTGAAGTAGATTCATAACTAATTTTAATTTGAAAGCTGTAATCCAACCTATTGTAAAACTTTTTTATAAAGACTGTTAATGTGTTAAATTATGATAAACCTGGATTAGAATTCAATGAATTGTTATAGACCACCTGGTGTGTTTGAGTTTCCCAATTTCTCTGATGGTACCAAAGACATGATGAAAGCTGTTGTTGCTGCAACTCAAGCTGGTGCTACAACTATCATTGGTAAACCAATTTAGTTATTACTAATGTGGACTAATAAAGTCCAATAATTTAATGTCTCTTTCCATGTTAAATCATATTGTATATTGAGATATTATGTATTTTCGATTATTTCTTTTCTTATTTTTTTTATATTTTTTTTTTTCCACTGTATTGCCCCATAGGCTGAATGTCCTTGTGTATTGGGCCTAATTCTGACCCATGTAAAATAAAGAGTTTATTATTATTATTATTAATTTCAACCATCTATAACTTTTTCTAGAAACCCCGTTGAAAACTTTCCAATATCTCACATGAAAGCCTGGCTAATACTTGGTTTCTGTACTAAAATTCAATATAGCACAACCATGAAAATTTTGAATTAGTCAAAATGGAAGTAAACCACTACATTTTATCATCATCCGCTTGACTGTCACTGCACACAAAACCACAATTTTGGGAAAATAACCTTCCGCCAATAAAATTTCTCTCAGATACGCAATTTCAGACAATTCCAAATCTAGACCAAAATTTTGCCTAAAATGTGCATGCTAAAAACCCAAAAAGGGGGGAGAAAGAGGATTTCTAAAAATAGCATGAATTTAATTTGTATAGCTATGGTTGCCTCCCTTTATACAAGTAATGAAACAAAATAAAGGTGGGATTAATTTCTGTGGTGTGATATTCCATTACCTTCTGGCTCAGTCACATATACAAAGTACATCACATCGAGTGGAATTCTCCTTTCTAATGATCTCTGTCACACTTGCATATTCATTGGATCTCTGTCATCTGTCTTGGACAATTTTGAAATAATATACCCTTGATATTGGTCATTAAGGCTATCTTGGTTCCTTGGAAGAGTCAGTATCATCATACATGTATAGTTCTCTTATTGCACACTGCATTTCTTTTCAAATTGTCTTTCATTATGATGCAGAATAGTAGTTACAGTATTATAATTATTTTTCAGGTGGTGGTGACACAGCTACTTGTGCTGCCAAATATAACACAGAGTCGAAAGTTAGTCATGTTAGCACTGGTGGTGGAGCTAGTTTGGAGTTGTTGGAAGGTATAGTAATATTAGTATATTTTCAAAATAAGATAGAACTTTTTTTTCAATAATTTACTTAATTCCATTTCCATTTTTATACGCCCACATGAAAATGTGGACGTATATTGCTGTCGGTCCGTCTGTCGGTCCGTCCGTCGGTCCGTCCACATTTGTTGTATCCACGATAGAAGCTACAGTTTTTATTCGATCTTAATGAAACTTGGTATACATGTATATATTGATGATATCTCGGTCAAGTTCGAAAATGGAAATTATCGCATGAACGGTTTTTGAGTTATTGCACTTGACTTAGTAAAAACGCGTCAAATTTGGGTTGTATCCACAATAGAGGCTACAGTTTTTATCTGATCTTAATGAAACTTGGTATACATGTATATATTGATGATATCTTGGTCAAGTTCGAAAATGTAAATTTTCGCATGAACAGTTTTTGAGTTATTGCACTTGACTTAGCAAACACGCGTCAAATTTGGGTTGTATCCACAATACAGGCTACAGTTTTTATCCGATCTTAATGAAACTTGGTATACATGTATATATTGATGATATCTCGGTCAAGTTCGAAAATGGAAATTATCGCACGCACGTTTTTTGAGTTATTGCACTTGACTTAGTAAAAACGCGTCAAATTTGGGTTGTATCCAAAATAGAGGCTACAGTTTTTATCTGATCTTAATGACACTTGGTATACATGTATATATTGATGATATCTCTGTCAAGGTCAAAAATGGAAATCATTGCATGAACGGATTTTGAGTTATTGCCTTGACTTAGTAAATACGCATCAAATTAGGGTTGTATCCACGATATCCAATCTTAATGAAACTTGGTATACATGTATATATTGATGATATCTCGGTCAAGTTCCAAAATGGAAATTATCGAATGAACAGATTTTGAGTTATTGCCCTTGACTTAGTAAAAACGCGTCAAATTTGGGTTATATCCACAATATAGGCTACAGTTTTTATCAGAAATTCAAATTTGACGATTTTTTGATGAATAGTTTTTGAGTAATTGCCCTTGACTAAGTAAAATTGCGTAAAAATTCATTTTTATACGCCCACATGGAAATGTGGACGTATATTGTCGTCGCCCCTGTCCGTCCGTCCGTCCGTCCACATTTGTTGTATCCACGATAGAGGCTACAGTTTTTATCCGATCTTAATGAAACTTGGTATACATGTATATATTGATAATATCTCGGTCAAGTTCGAAAATGGAAATTATCGCATGAACGGTTTTTGAGTTATTGCACTTGACTTAGTAAAAACGCGTCAAATTTGGTTTGTATCCACAATAGAGGCTACAGTTTTTATCCGATCTTAATGAAACTTAATATACTTGTATATATTGATTATATCTCGGTCAAGTTCGAAAAAAGAAATAGTCGCATGAGCGGTTTTTGAGTTATTGCCCTTGACTTAGTAAAAACGCGTCAAATTTGGGTTGTATCCACAATAGAGGCTACAGTTTTCATCCGATCTTAATGAAACTTGGTATACATGTATATATTGATGATATCTCGGTCAAGTTCGAAAATAGAAATAATCGCATGAGTGGTTTTTGAGTTATTGCCCTTGACATAGTAAAAACGCGTCAAATTTGGGTTGTATCCACAATAGAGGCTACAGTTTTTATCCGATCTTAATGAAACTGGGTATACATGTATATATTGATGATATCTCTGTCAAATTAAAAAAAAATAGAAATAATCCCATGAGCGTTTTTTGAGTTATTGCCCTTGACTTAGTAAAAACGTGTCAAATCTGGGTTGTATCCACAATAGAGGCTACAGTTTTTATCCGATCTTAATGAAACTTGGTATACATGTATATATTGATGATATCTCGGTCAAGTTCGAAAATAGAAATAATCGCATGAGCGGTTTTTGAGTTATTGCCCTTGACTTAGTAAAAACATGTCAAATTTGGGTTGTATCCACAATAGAGGCTACAGTTTTTATCTGATCTAAATGAAACTTAGTATACATGTATATATTAAGGATATCTCGATCAAGTTCGAAAATGGAAATTATGGCATGAACGATTTTTGAGTTATTGCCCTTGACTTAGTAAAAACGCGTCAAATTCGGGTTGTATTCACAATAGAAGCTACAGTTTTATCCGATCTTGATGAAACTTGGTATACATGTATATATTGATATTATCTCGGTCAAGTTCGAAAATGGAAAGGTTTTTGAGTTATTGCCCTTGACTTAGAAAAATCTTGTCAAAATTTTAGTTTCGATAAAATAAATCCTCCAATTTTCAAATGATGTTGATGAAACTTGGTGTGAGCATTGGAATTGATTAGGCCTCAGTCAAGTTTGAATTTGACAGTTTTTCAATGAATTGTTTTAAGTTATTGCCCTTGATTTAGTAAAATTGCGTCAAAATTCTATTGTGGTTGTGATTTTCAAAGGATTTTGATGGAACTTGGTGGAAGCATCAGAATTGATAAGACATAAGTCAAGATTGAATTTCTGCCTTTTTTTAACAAATGGTTTTTGGGTTATTGCCCTTGACTTAGTAAAATAAGCTACAATTTTTTAATAGATTTGATGAAACTTGGTATGAGTTGAAAAAGATAAGATGGTGGTCAAGTTCTAATTTGACAATTTTCCATGAACAGTTTTTTAGTTTTTGCCCTTAACTTCAATATTAATTCAGTGAATGTTTTTGAGTTATTGCTCTATTAATTTTTCAAATTCAATGCTGCCAGTGGGCGTATATTACCTTGCCTGGCAAGCTATCTTCTGTAGACACTATAGAAGCTACAATTATCTATGGATTTTAATGAAACTTGGTATGAGCATTGGAATTGATAAGAGGGCGGTCAAGTTCGATTTGGACGATTTTGCGATAAACAGTTTTGGAGTTATTGCCCCTGCCTCTATATTTGTTGTAGACAAAATAGAAGCTACAATTTTCAATGGATTTAAATGAAACTTGGTGTGAGCATTGGAATTGATAAGACAACGGTCAACTTCGAATTTGAAGATTTTGCGATGAACAGTTATTTAGTTATTGGCCTTGACTTAGTAAGATTGTGTCAAAATTTTATTGTGGGTTCAATAGAAGCTACAATTTTCAATGGATTTTGATGAAACTTGGTGTTTTTGAGTTTTTTCCCTTGACTTCAATATCCATTTAGTGAATGTTTTTGAGTCATTTTTCAAATTCAATGCTGCCAGTGGGTGTATGTTACCTTGCCTGGCAAGCTATCTTAAATATTATAATGCAATGCTTTAATAGTTGATATGGTGACTAAACCAAAACAAAAAGTACTGCGTCAAGACTAGATCTTGCTAAAATTGTGTATTTAGTGTTCAGATGACATTTGTTTGGTTTTATGTTCTTTTTTATTGTATGTTTTTTTTTGTTTTCAGGTAAAACGCTACCTGGTGTAGCAGCACTGTCTGAAGCAGCATGAAGAACAGCATCTCATCTTTGATTTCTACTCATACATGCTTTCCTCCCTTTATACATGTATAATGGAGTAAAACATTGGGAATGGGTTCATTTCTTTGGTTTGATATCCTTTTACCCAGTGGCTCATAATATATTCTTGGCAATTCTTCCTTTCATTCCTATTTACAATGAGTTGTTGTTAAATCTTATTCTACGCCAGCTTTGTCATCTATCACATCCTATATCTTTCAGGGGCTGTTCACATTTTCTGTTCTTTAGTTACATATAATTTTGGATGTTTTAAACTTGACAAAGACTAAAATGAACCAATTTTTTATACCAAGATCACATACTGGGGGCATTTTAAATTATTTATAGTAGACAGTCATATGTCACTCTCTCCAATCACAGTGATTTGATATTAAGACAGTTATTCTGTATGACAAGCTGTGATTGTTGGAAGGGAATGTTAACAGTACACAACCTTGGTATAAATTTTTCAGAATACAATGGAGAAATAGTGAAATATAATTACAAAACTTAATTGATATCTAATTTAATTGGATTTAAAAAGATCAGAAATATGTCTAATCATTCTTATTACAGTACAGATCAAATGATTTTTGTTAAAGGGTTACTGCATCTTAGAATGGACATAACATTGAAGTTCTCAAGAATGGTCAATATAAGTGTATATTCATCAGTGAACTTACCTGGTGTCATAAAGTAACAGAATCCCTGTAAAAATCTGGAAAAACTTACAAAACTAAGATTGTTTTTATTTTATATATGGCAGTAGGTATATCTACTGATAAATATATGCCCTTATTGGCCAAGTTTAAAATGTTAAAGTTTTATGTTCAGTTTAAGACATAGTATCCCTTTAAAGAGTGGTATGTTTTTTGTTATTTGACTTTAATTCCTTTTTTTTGGTCTGTATTCAACCAATGAAATCATTGATTTAAATAATGTGTTTAGAAGAAATTATATAAATAGCTGAACATGAAAAACACATCGTATTGGAATGTTTAAGATTCTAATTTAAGAAATGAACTACTGATAAACCACTGATTTGATTAAATTGAAATGATAAAATTCTTCTATTTTAGAAAAGTGTAACTTTTTGAGTGGGGGGTCAAAGTTTGGTTTTGTCTTACTTTTAGAAAAACATTCATATTTTCTTACCTGTTACATATACTTAAGTACATGTAGTCTGAATTCTGGATTACCATTTTACGAAATCCTCAATAATTCAATCTTTACAAAAGAAAAACAATTTTACAATAGTGTTAGTTCACATTTCAGCATTGAATTAGATTCTGTAGTTTATCGGCAGTTTTAGTCATTATTAGATTGACAGTTATATATTAAAAGTGTAGTGTGTTTATTATTTCAGTTTATATATTCTCTAACAATTTTAATACATGTCAATGACAATCTACCTAAAACCAATTGAATTCTCAACAACAATTATATAATTATTCTGTGCATTAAGCAGCAAACAACATATTGAAGGAGGTTTTTGTGATCAAAAATGTTGTGTCCCAAAAATGTGTTGGGACACGGTTTTCAATTCTTCTATCTTGACGTTTCTGGTTCATGAAACAAAAAGACAATATAAGCCTCCTGATAAAAAAAAATCGTCTTGTTTAAAGCGGGTTGAAATAAGAAAAAAATGGTAAGATCATACATCAACTTTTTGAACAACTTTCTCTTGTCTTTCCTTCTCTGAAGATCTCATTTAATGTACATTACTAACCTTCAGGTAGTTGTAGGTTTGACGGTGTTTTAGGTAGAAAATATAACTAACAACTTCTTGTGTGGAAGTCTAAGTTTTGTTTGTTGAGACTTGTTTATTAATTATTGTACAGTTTAACTGACCAAGATATTAAATATGGTGTCTTCACTTGGTTTATTTATTTCTCTCGACATCTTCTACCCCGGTGGTTCAACTACCATAGAGTCTAGTTGAACTAAGTCTACCTACTCCCCAAGAGTTCTTCATAGCATTAACATTACACCATGGACTGAATATAGTTTCCATAAATAATCTTACTCGTACCTTTTTTTACCTGCCATTACCTAATGTAGACGGAGAAATAATGATTTGTAAGGATTGCCAACCTGGAATATAATTCCTGTGAATACCATGATTCTTAGATCTGAAACGTGCTTTTGCAGTCTCAGATTAGTTCTGAATAATTTAAAAATAAGTTCCTATGACAAATTTTGATGATCTGTTTCCAGGGAGCTTTTTTGCCCTTAGTATAAACTGAAACTATTTTCAATGTCACTGGATGGATTTAGGGATGTAGCATATCATTTGTTTTAGTGCCATAAGCCTCCCTCCCTTTTTGGGTATGTTTTATTTTGTGGTTGATTTATCTAGCCTTTTTGTACCATAATCCCTATGAATATATTGATACAACACTTTAAGATGAACTTCTTTCTAACTTATATTCAGTCTTGAACAACTGACAGTTATCACGCTTTTTATTAACACTTTTAGTCAAAATGACCCCAGGGAAGGAAAAGAGCCAATTTCTGTGAAAAACAATCGATCAATTTCCACATCTTTAAACAAAAATCTGTCTCAAAAGCCAAACCAAAGTGTTTAATCTTTGAATTTTATTCTCATAAGTTTAAATTGAAAAAGGTCAATGCGTAAGGTGAAAAAAATGTTGGGTACCGGTATATCAATTTGACGGATTATTCAAGTGTAGCCTTAAATTCTACAGTACCTTGTGCAATATGTACCATGTATGAAAGAAGTGAATAATTTTTAATTCAAAAAAATTACTGGCTGTAAGGATTTTTTTCAAAAATGTATGTTTACCACAGATAATCATTGTGGTACCGTATTTACGCATTGACGATAGCTTACTGAGGGCTACTTTATTTTTTTTAAATTTTCTTTCAATAATTGTGCAAACAGGGACTCTACATGTACATACATATCTAATATATATTAGTGTATATACAGGACAGATGAATTATCCCTTATATATTCTACTATTTGATCCTCGATATTTATCACATCACAAAGTAGATCTGTTAGTAAAGTGTCTTCCTATTTACGGAGACGAATATAGGCCTGTATTGTGATATAATATGTATTTATCATTTTGAAATTATTTATTATAGGAGTATAGTCTTGTCTAGTCAAGCCTGCATCAACGCCAATGGACACACATACTTTTGAGTCAACTGTGACCAAAATACCTTGAGTCGTAATACTGTTACCAAACTACCGTATTACTATGGCCAAAATATGCCTTCCTGATGCCTATAATAACTGTGACCAAACTACTTTGTGCCCGTATTACTATGACCAAAATACACTGTTTCCATATTACTTACTATATTACCAACCTACACAGTATTCGTATTACTATGACCATAACACCTTGTGCCCGTATTAGTATGACCAAAATACCTTGTGCCCATATTAACTGTGACCAAGCTACTTTGTGTATTACTATGACCAAACTACCTTGTGCCTGTATTACTTACTATATTACCAACCTACCTGATGTTCGTATTACTATTACCAAACTACTTTGTGCCCGTATAACTGTCACCAAAATACCTTAATGTCTATATTCTATGACCAAAATACCTTGTGCGAATATTAACTGTGACCAAACCATCTTGCGCCCGTATAACTATGACCAAACTACCTTGTGTCTATATTACTTACTATATTACCAACCTACCTGATGTTCGTATTACTATTACCAAACTACTTTGTGCCCGTATAACTGTCACCAAAATACCTTAATGTCTATATTCTATGACCAAAATACCTTGTGCGAATATTAACTGTGACCAAACCATCTTGCGCCCGTATAACTATGACCAAACTACCTTGTGTCTATATTACTTACTATATTACCAACCTACCTGATGTTCGTATTACTATTACCAAACTATCTTGTGCCCGTATTACTATTACCAAAATACCTTGTGCCCATATTTACTGTGAACAAACGATCTTGCGCCCGTATAACTGACACCAAACTACCTAATGTCGGTATTCTAAGACCAAAATACCTTGTGCCCATATTAACTGTTACAAAACTATCTTGTGACGGTATAACTGACACCAAACTACTTAATGTCCGTATTCTATGACAATATTTCAACTGACCAAATTTCTTGTAACCAAATTACCGTGCATCATCGTAATCACAAGACAAGCTTAAACTACAATAGTGGATGAAGAAGAAAGAAACTATATCCTATAGAGAGTTTTGGAAATGCCTTCAATATGTCGTTACAGATTATAGGGAAATCGTGGCTTCATTCGAATTTGAGAAGTGTGATGTATACGATTCAATATTGAAGGATAAGAATACTTGAAATTTTGAGTAATTACGCTTGTCAAACAAAATGAAACTACTCAATGTGCAGAAAATATACGATGTAGTGCTACAATTTTTTTTTTAAAAGGATGGAAAAGTAAATAATAGTACTAGCTTGTCATTCACTATTGAAATATTTCCATTGATTTCATCTCGGATTTCCTTTAATAGTGATAATATTTATCATCGCAACTGTTCTTTCATGTCTCATAACTCCTCTCAAATGCAATCGATAATTTTGTAGTAATAATGGCCTTACAGCTCAATAAACAAATTAACACCACGAATAAGACAAATAGAAAAAAAAAATTAAACAAAAAGCGGGAAAAGATAATAATAATAAACTCTTTATTTCACATTGGTCAGAATTAAGTCCAATACACAAGGGTAGGTTCCTGTCAATTGGTGTAATTCAATGAGTTTGCTCCCTAGTCTGCCACGTTTCCAACCGATTTTGATGAAACATTTTATGCGTGTGAATCCGTTTGATTGCGTGTGTTTTCTGTTGATGAAAACAAATAGCGCGGAAGTTTTACTCCTTCCAAAGTTTCAAGCGTTCAAATGTATTGAAAATTTCTGGAAATCGAATTTATCTATAAGAAAATCACCAGCACATGTATACGATCTAAAGATAACACAAAGATAAAGATCAAGTCCTGTCATTAAATTGTACAATATATAACTACAGTTTCAACATGTGCATTTCATCAAGTATTCCAATTGCACGGGAATTAACCAATATTTTATAGAATTGATTTTGTTGGAACAAAAGAAATCCTCCTCAAGTAAGATGAGTTTCTATTTCAACAGGTTTTATATTACGTTTACGGATGTTTTCCGATTCGGAAGAACGTTTATTTCAGTGAATTAAATCTTGTAGCTGTAGAATAAAGTGGCAAAGAGAGCCACTAATAATAAACATCTTGAACCCATGTTCTTAGTATTACAGTTCAGTTTACATCTTTCAAATTGGATACACTTTGCGTCATGTTTTAAAACCAATACGGTTTTCAACACAAGATATTAAATGAGAATATTTAAATAACTATTTAACAGAAAAACTCATTAAAAAGGAACCTTGTAATAGAAAATTGATTTGTAGCTGACAAGTCTCATTTTCCCCTTTTATTCTTTGTATCTAAGTATCTATGATTCTATAGAGGGTATCAATGTTTCTATGTATCTATGTTCTATGTAGACTATTTATGTATCTATGTAGACTATTTATGTATCTATGTAGACTATTTATGTATCTATGTTCTATGTACGCAATCTATGTTTCTATGTTCTATGTAGGCTATCTATGTATCTATGTTCTATGTAGGCTATATATGTTCCATGTAGGCTATATATGTTCTATGTAGCTTATCTCTGTATCTATGTTTCTGTAGAGGCTATTTATGTTTCTATGTATCTATGACTATGTAGTCTATTTATGTTTATATGTATTTATGTTCTATCTGGGCCATCTATGTTTCTATGTATCTATGTTCTTTGTAGGCTATCTATGTATCTATATTGTATGTAGGCTATCTATGTTCTATGTAGGCTATCTATGTTCTATGTAGGCTATCTATGTCTCTATGTTCTATACAGGCTATCTATGTTTCTATGCAGGCCTTCTATGTATCTATGTTCAATGTAGGCTATATATGTATCTATGTTTTATAGAGGCTATTTATGATCTATATAGACTATTTATGTTTCTATGTATTTATGTTCCATGTAGGTTATCTATGTTTCTATGTATCTATTATTCTATAGAGGCTATCAATGTTTCTATGTATCTATGTTCTATGTAGACTATTTATGTATCTATGTAGACTATTTATGAATCTATGTTCTAGGTAAGCAATCTATGTTTCTATGTTCTATGTAGGCTATCTATGTATCTGTGTTCTATGAAGGCTATCTATGTTCCATGTAGGCTATCTAT
Organism: Nipponacmea schrenckii; assembly: GCA_030562195.1. Taxonomy (NCBI): domain Eukaryota; kingdom Metazoa; phylum Mollusca; class Gastropoda; family Lottiidae; genus Nipponacmea; species Nipponacmea schrenckii. Next base: position 2,363,589 of record CM060202.1, on the reverse strand, counting down.
GTTCTATGTAGCTTATCTCTGTATCTATGTTCTATATAGGCTATTTATGTTTCTATGTATCTATGTTCTATGTAATCTATTTATGTTTCTATGTAGGCTATTTATGTTATATGTTGTCTATTTATGTTTCTATGTATCTATGTTCTATGTAGTCTATTTATGTTCTTTGTAGTCTATGTTTCTATGTATCTATGTTCTATGTAGTCTATTTATGTTTCTATGAAGTCTATTTATGTTCTATGTAGTCTATTTATGTTCTATGTATCTATGTTCTATGTAGTCTATTTATGTTTCTATGTAGGCTATTTATGTTATATGTAGTCTATTTATGTTTCTATGTATCTATGTTCTATGTAGTCTTTTTATGTTCTTTGTAGGCTATTTATGTTTCTATGTATCTATGTTCTATGTAGTCTATTTATGTTTTTATGTAGTCTATTTATGTTCTATGTAGTCTATTTATGTTCTATGTAGGCTATATGCTAATTAAAAGATAGAAAAAGACAGAGGGTTCATTTAAAATGAAATGTGTAAATAATTCATATGAACACTAGTTATTTGATATTACTAACATTGAAGTAATTAAAAATAAAACAATTGTAATTGAATAATACCAGATTTACTGAATGGAATTTCAAATAAAGATGTAAAATTTCAACCAACGCTCTCTGGTCTTTATCAAGCAATGAATAATATTATATAGGTTAACAAGAATAAATAATACATAATACTTGTTAACTTATATAATATTATTCAAAACAAAACAACCTTTATATTACTCATTGCTTCATCTTGTCCATTGTTGTCGAATATTATGTCTTCTCATTAGAAAAATATAGGGCATTTTTTATGATTACAAAGCCGCACTGTTCGATAACCTTTATGTCTAGAGTGCAATTCCGGCAAAGTTGGAGATAAAAGCTTCTGATCTTTCAATCCGATTTTCCTCTATGTAAATGTGCCAAATGTACCTTTTAAGATCCTCGGGCAGTTAACAATTGAAAAATAGTTTCTGATCTTTCAATCCGATTTCCTCTCTGTAAATGTGTCAAATGTACCTTTTAAGATCCTCAGGCAGTTAATAATTGAAAAATAGTTTCTGATCTTTCAATCCGATTTTCCTCTATGTAAATGTGCCAAATGTACCTTTTAAGATCCTCGGGCAGTTAACAATTGAAAAATAGCTTCTGATCTTTCAATCTGATTTTCCTCTCTGTAAATGTATCAAATGTACCTTTTAAGATCCTCGGGCAGTTAACAATTGAAAAAGATATTAGGTCGTTGTCTTGGTTCAATATCCCTCATTTCGTACTGTATGGCTTTGTCCGTTTCCTTTATTCACATAAGAGTAGTAGAATGTTTCAGTTTCTTTATTTCAATGGTATCCAAACATACTGTGATTCATAAATATGTGGACAATTTCCCATTCAACACAGAAGAAACCTATTATTACATTGTGCATAACTTAACTGATTTAATTTAAAACAATTTGAAAAGTCATACTGCCTTAGTTTAGTTTAATTTTATTTTTCGAATCAATACCCATGACAAGATAAATTCTTCATCCTTGATAAGGTCTTTAAAAATGGCCTCCTCTATTCTTTAAACTGTTACTCAAGTTTGACGATCTATTATGAAGATGCTGAGCAGTATTTGGTAAATAAATAGTTGAAATAAAATGAAATACGATATAATAAGTTTAACGATTTTTTTGTCACTTTTATTTCCTTTCATCTCCAATGTAAAGAACAAAGATTACAAGAATCTGTTTTACGATCTTCTCAAGTCAAGTAGAGGAATAGAAATCAATCTAAGTAGAGATGTTCGTTTACATAATTGCTTTGGTTTACCCGTTTCATTGGCGATAAAACTGACTGCAATCCTGACCTTCAGAAGAAATATCTCAACGCATTCAAAATCTTATTCAATAAATAAAGTCTATTTAAAAATTTGATTAAACATTCTCGTGCAATTTCTTATCATAGATAATTATCAAATGTGGAATGTCATCAGGTTGGTTTTTATGTTTTGCTTCCAGTTGTAATACGCAATGAAATGAAATGAGTGCCTTCTTTTTGTGCCCTCATTTTATGTATAAATACCTCGTTTTATGTATAAATACTTAGTTTTATGTATAAATACTTAGTTTTATGTATTAATACTTAGTTTTAAGGATTAACTGATTCTGATGCATAAAGACACATTAGTTTTAGGTAGTATTCCATATATATTACAATATATTCATCCCATCCCCATATTTAAATCCCATCCCCATATTTTAATCTCTTCCTCATAATTTAACCCCTTTCCCATCTATTAATCACTTCCTCGTATATTAATCTCTTCCCTATAATTTAACCCCTTTCCCATCTATTAATCTCTTCCCCATATATTAATCTCTTCCCCATAATTTAATCTCTTTCCCATATATTAATCTTTTCCCCCATATATTAATCTCTTCCCCATATATTAATATATATTTCAATATATTGTCATGAGATCTATATAGGTAACTAGCAAGACAAGTGTGTATATTGTCCATGGATCATTTTTATATGTCTTATCTCATCCATAAAAACATTTATTTCAAGTAGTCAATATTCATTTCACTATGTTTTTTGTAATATCTATCATTATTCACTGCTAAATAACACGATTTAGTGTAGTTTATCTACTTTTATAGGATTATGATGTTGTAATTTCATGTTTAATTGTGTAATCAGAAACTAAAAAGGCACAGACTCTAATAAAAAAAAATAGTTGAGAACAGTATTCCTGTATTGAGTGTAATAATTCCTTTTACTCTATTCAATTCATGTAATGTAATATTATCTATAATTCGACTGGAATAACATCTAAGGTGTTTATTGTTGTTTTTTTTTATTTCCTGTTTTGTGATGTTAACATGCACATGTTAAAGTATAGCAGTCTGCAGTCACCAAATCCCTCAAAATATTTCGACATCGGTTTATTCTTTACCAATGTGTTGAGGGTATCACAAAATCAACCAGTACAGGGTTGGTTTCTCGGCCATCATTATCATCTGAAATTGGCCTTAAAATAACAATGACTTCGAGCATTTAGAGCCGGAACTACAGTATTTGATTTCCTTCCTTTGAATCCTGATTATGTAAATGGTGAAGGCTTTCTTTACTTTATTTATCAATAGTATCAGTTTTAGTTCGCAAAACATTTACAAATTCAGAAATCACACGAAATATGTTTTCCTATGTCCTACCCAAGAAAAAAATATATAATATATCACATTTTCCTTCTTTATAACTCCATAAAAATAATCGTTGATATGTTCCTTCTTTATATGAATGTCGTTTAAATGAGTCTAGTAAATCTGCTTCATCTACTTTCTTAAGTAAGAATTAATGCTGATTTGTTGCGTGATAAGGATTGACATGATGAAACTAAAGACACTTGAAATAACCATTTCGAATATCTACGGCTTTTACGTTGTTTATCTTCTGCCTGTCCGTTGTGAGCACTTATCTGTGAGATCACTATTGTCTAATATACTTTCAAAATGAGTTCTGTCATGCTTGAGGGAATACATAATTCACCACATGAATACAAAATTGTTTTGTTAATAGATTGTTATGATTTCTACCATATATAAATCAAATTGTCATAAAATAATAATAATAATAATAATCAATAGTATCTTTTATATCTTAAATCTGAATTAATCAAACACAAATTAAGTTTAAAAGGAATTATCAAAATTTCAATGAAAAATCTAAAGGAGAAAAGAATTTTTTCAAACGATCGAAGCGAATTTAAAAATTGCTCCAATCTGTCGTATCGGTCGATAGAAATCAATAGTAAATATATTAAAATCTCTTCAAAAATTTGAATTGTCGAGGGCGATTATGCACCAGATATAATTCGCTACGTGTGCCCCCTCATGATGGAGCATAAATATTCGCCGTAATTGGACAAAAATTCCTTTCGCTGGCAAATACGCTCTTAAGATAATCGTAACATGTGCCCATTCGCGATCGTGCCAAATAATACCTGAAGATTTCAGGTCCGGCCATGAGCCACCTGGTGTGCAAACCTTTTCATGCCAAATGGGAACGTGCGGTATGAACTACTTGTATAAGCTTACCAATTTGACAATTGTTTACGGACGCTTTTTGGATGATATTTTCATGGAATTACTCTTTAGAATAATGTTGGCACCAACACCCGTCCATCAAGCAAACGGCCAAAGGTCAGCATAGATTTTCTCGATACCACTGTTTTCAAATGAGATTCCATACTAGATATTAAAGTATATTTCAAAGAAACCGAAACCCAACTTTTGTATAAGACCTCATTTCATCCAAAACATACTATCTGGCATAATTGTGTCAAAATAAAATCACTTTAACAGATAGCAGCTATACAACAAATCAAATAGACTTAATGCCGATGTACCCCACATTTTAATGAGTGCTCCATGTTGGTCAAGTACAAACATAACATGCCTCTTTACATCGAACATATGAAAACTCGAATAATAATATTATTTAATTTCATGTAAATGTCTCAATCAATATGTCGAAGAGGCATAGAACAATTTACGCACTCGTTTTAATGCTCACAGATCAAATATTAAATTAAAAGATAGCTTGCCTGGTAAGGTTATATATGCCCACTGGCAGCATTGATTTTGAATAATAAAAATTACAGGAAAGTAACAATCACCAGAATGAAATAATCAACCTTCCACATATACTTTTTTCTAGGGTGTCTAGTTTCATTAAAATCTGCCAACTCATTAAATTTTTCGGTATTTTTATGATTTGCATTTGGGTTCACCCTAAGGTGATAACAAACAATTTCAACAAGTTTCATAAAAATATGCAAATACAGCCAGTAATAAAGGAAGTAAGATCGTTTATGCCCATTATAAGAGTCTTCAAGAGAAATGGAGTTGTTATTTTGTATAATTTCAGACCAGAAGAGAAGAAAAATATCCAACAGTTTCAGACCCTTTATCCCATTTTCTAAACCAGTATATCTGGGAGAATCAATTCTTCTCTTCCCCGAAATCCAAATTAATCCTTTATAGTTTTATAAGTAATTGTTATCCCAAGGGAAGTCGGTGTGAACGAATCCTGGAGCGACACAATGGCAATTGTCCTTTGCTAATAGTTTGGGAATTATAAAATAAAACAGCTTGGCTGCAGAGGTGTCTTTATTCCCAGTTAATACTCTATGGTAAGAAACGACAATAGCCTTTTTATATGTCTGAACGAAAATGGTTTAAGGCCGCTCAAAATATACATGTCATTTAAAGGAATACTGATATCAGAGTCATGTCTAAAGAACACAAAATTAAACGCTTGTAAGGGTCTCTGTTAATTACGTAATGAATTATTACTTTTTTATATACTTTTTTTTTTAAACACAAGGAGTTTTAATGAATAATGAACTAATTTTGGCGAAGTTTTAAATTTTCACGGTAGTATTAATACATTTTAGCTAAATGTCTCTTTCATTGACTTATTTTAACTCAAAACTTAAATTTAAGATAATTTGTTATTTGGATCAGGATAAAGTTTGATATAAATTGAAAGACTGTGGATAAAAAAGTTTGATATCGGTGTAAGACTGTGGATAATAGAGTTTGAAGTCCATTGTAAGACTGTGGATAATAAAGTTTGATATACATTGTAAGACTGAGGATAATAAAGTTTGATATACATTGTAAGACTGTGGATAATACAGTTTGGTATACATTGTAAGACTGAGGATAGTAAAATTTGATATACATTGTAAGACTGTGGATAATAAAGTTTGATATACTTTGTAAGACTTAGGATAATAAAGTTTGATATACATTGTAAGACTGTGGATAATTAAGTTTGATTTACATTGTAAAACTGTGGATAATGAAGTTTGATATACATTGTAAGACTGTGGATAATAAAGTTTGATATACATTGTAAGACTGAGGATAATAAAGTTTGATATACATTGTAAGACTGTGGATAATAAAGTTTGATATACATTGTAAGACTGAGGATAATAAAGTTTGATATACATTGTAAGACTGTGGATAATAAAGTTTTATTTACATTGTAAGACTGTGGATAATGAAGTTTGATATACATTGTAAGACTGCGGATAATAAAGTTTGATATACATTGTAAGACTGTGGATAATGAAGTGGTATATACATTGTAAGACTGTGGATAATAATTTTGATATACATTGTAAGACTGTGGATAATAAAGTTTGATATACATTGTAAGACTGTGGATAATAAAGTTTGATATACATTGTAAGACTGTGGATAATATAGTTTGATATACATTGTAAGACTGTGGATACTAAAGTTTGATATACATTGTAAGACTGTGGATAATAAAGTTTGATGGACATTGTAAGACTGTGGATAACAAAGTTTGATATACATTGTAAGTCTGTGGATAATAAAGTTTGATATACATTGTAAGATTGTGGATAATGAAGTGGTATATCCATTGTAAGACTGTGGATAATAAAGTTTGATATACATTGTAAGACTGTGGATAATAAAGTTTGATATACATTGTAAGCCTGTGGATAATAAAGTTTGATATACATTGTAAGACTGTGGATAATGAAGTGGTATATACATTGTAAGACTGTGGATAATGAAGTGGTATATACATTGTTAAACTGTGGATAATGAAGTGGTATATACAATGTAAGACTGTGGATAATGAAGTGGTATATACATTGTAAGACTGTGGATAATGAAGTGGTATATACATTGTAAGACTGTGGATAATGAACGATATAAAGAATATCTACTTTTGCCATCATGTCATAAAGGAAAAGAATTGATCACACTATAAAAAATTGAAATGAAAGAGATCCAAAACTCATTGGTGGAAATAGTTTTGAATGATGTTGTTTTTATTATTTCGGTGGTATGTCATATAATTGATATAAAATATTTGTGGACTTATTTGAAATATTATACTTTCTCAAATTCTTTATTGACAGTTCTGAAGCGTGTTTTATTCCCGAAGAACGAAAATGTGACAGCTGTTTCGCTTGAATGTGTTTCTCCTTCATACACCCTTCAAATGTTAATATTCCCAACCATGTACAGTGTCGCTTGTACAGGAGGGTAGCTACCCCTGTCCACCCCAACCACCAGAAATAAAGTTATGATGACCCCACCACTGTAGTCAATGTAGAATATTGTGACTAAAAACTCTTCTAGAAACGAGACTGCTGTATGGCAGTACAGACACCTTAAATAAAATGTACGCGAAATATATCAAACTAGATAGTCTGAACAATGTCGAGACATGTTGCAATATTTTGAGGTAATTTCAGTATCAGCAATTTTTATATCAATTACTCAAGGAAGTGATTTACAATAATACCATTAACGTGTCCAAAAAATAACTCATAACCGTGGATGGCGACATCACTCGATTTATAACACTTTTTATATTTCAAATTATGAGGCAATTCTTGCAATTGACAGTTACGTTAGTTACGGAAATGATTGAAGAACAGCCACTAATGTGTGACGATCAAAATAGAAAAAAGCACTAGTCAGTATCGAGGAAATCGTCAGAGCCATGAATAGGATCATAGTCGACTTGCCGTATTGAACTATTTTTAGTAGATGTCGATGAATTAGGGTTAAAGGCTTCACTCCTCCTTGAGTCCAATCTTAGCTGCCCAGTATTGCGGCGTCGATCTTTCAATGGTGGAGTAGGTCCTTTACATTGAAATACACGTACAAAAGCCTCTCTGAATTTCTTGTTCATAAAGCAGTAAGTAATAGGATTGCAGCACGAGGAAAAATATGATAATAAATGGAAGAACGTCTTGGTAATGGGTGATAGATATTGTTTGGCACTCTTAAAGTCAAATATCATCCACGTCTGTATCACATACACCGGGGTCCAACATATGAAAAATTCCAACACCACAACAAATAACATTTTAATAACTCGTATTTTGTTTTGCCGTATTTTCTCCGGGTTAGTGTGGCGTATTCTGTGTACTTTTCTACTTCTCTTTATAATAGGCGGGGTAAAATTTCCTTCATCTGCCGAGGATTGTGATGATGTAGCACTTCTCACTGAATCTTTAAATAGTTTAAGTTCCAATGTTCTATAACTAGGCATAACAAATCTTTGGTGAGCAGGAACACCAGACCCTGAAATATTTTTTAAGGAATTATTAACTGTCGCTCAATTCAGTGACGCTGACACCATAGCTACCACTGTGCACGTTGTTGTGAATAAGAATAACATTCGAGCCAATATAGTCACTCTTTCAAATCCAACTATAGCCTTATCTGGCAGTGTGTTTCATGAAGATCACCTTGTTTTGTCTAAAACAGGATTAGACTAAATTCATTAATTCAATGGGATCAAAATAATAAACTGCTGTGTAAATATTGTTTTTTAATTATTTAAATGTGTTTTATTTGGGTACAAAAAAAAAACCCAGCAAACCAACAGTTTCAGACAGGAAAATAGCCCCGAAAGACTTCGAATTAGCAACAATATTTCGATTGTCTATATTTTGATAAGAGAAATAAAGATAGCTTGCCAGGCAAGGTAACATACGCACTGGCAGCATTAAATTTGAAAAATAAATTGAGCAATGACTCAAAAACATTCACTAAATGGATATTGAAGTCAAGGGCAAAAACTAAAAAAACTGTTCATGGAAAATCGTCAAATTAAAACAAGATCACCATCTTATCTATTTCAATACTCATACCAAGTTTCATCAAATCTATTAAAAAATTGTAGCTTATTTTGCACACACAAATATTTTTGACGCAATATTATAAAGTCAAGGCCAAAACTCAAAAACCATTCGTTAAAAAAGTCGGAAATTCAAACTTGACTAATGTCTTATCTATTCTGATCCAGATCCAAATTTCTCAATAAAATATTTGTTCCACCCTAGGCCTGTACATTTGGGAGATTCAAAAACTGTTCATCAAATAAATTGCCAAATTCCAACTCGACTTTTGTCTTATCAATTCCAATGCTCACACCAAGTTTCATCAATATCCATTGAAAATTGTAGCTTCTATTGAACCCACAATCAAATTTTGACGCAATCTTACTAAGTCAAGGGCAATAACTAATAAACTGTTCATCGAAAAATCTTCAAATTCGAACTTGACCGTCGTCTTATAATTCCAATGCTCACACCAACTTTCATTTAAATCCATTGAAAATTGTAGCTTCTATTTTTTCTAAAACAACGGTTGTCTGCGATAACGGTTTTTGAGTTATTGCCCCTGCGTCTATATTTGTTGTAGACACAATAGAAGCTACAATTTTCAATGTGGGCGTATAAAAATAATCTTATACATCGAGCTGGTATCATAATGTTATTTGTTAAATCATTTTATTGTATTGACTATTTTATTTCAAATGTTAGGAATATTTTTGATGATGGTTTGACATTTCAAACGTTTTCGAAAGGAAGGCTCATTACAATAGGCCTACTTAAGGTTCGTATCCATTTCTGTATTCCATTTTGGTTCAATCTTATATATTCTTGTAAGAATTATTACTTACCATTTTCATATGGATTTATATTAAAATCACTCCGTACATCTCGGGCAAGAGTTCGTATCACACACCCATAGGCTATGGTCATGATCAGAACTGGTATCACTAATAATGCAAGGTCTAAAAATACGTTGTAGGCCATCTCCCAGTCAGTATCGGGCCATATTTCACGACAAGCATGAGCACCACTGGGAAGAGGTATATGAGATTGGAAAACAGCGATTGGAGTCATTATGAATGCAGACAATGCCCAACACACTGCTATACTCCTATATGAATGTGATAACGTCTGCCAGGATCGCGAGTGTAACGGCTGGCAAATGGCATAGTATCTCTCCATACTTATAGCTACCAATGTAAAACAACTGGCCCCAACAGATACAGCTGAAAATATAAAAAGAAATATATTAGATCACTAAATAACACTTTATCAACATGAAAATGATACATTAATATACTTGATTCAGTTACCATAAACACTTTTTACACTACTAGCAAACACATTCTTTAAATAAGGCCTATAAAACACATTCTATAAATTATCCAGCACATTCTAATTTAATAACTAAGTCTTTTATCAAACCTATTCCATTCATAAACACATTCTACTATCACACTCTCTCTGTTTTAGATTAGATTCCTTTTATGTTATCTATCAAGGATGTAGGTGATCACTTGAACGTATTCTGGAGTAGTAGAGTAGTAATAGGTCAATTAGACAATTAATGACAAAAATGAATTAGCCTACTCATGATGATGTCGTCCAAGGGTAATCACCGGTCGTCAACGTTCGTTGTCAGTTCAGCTATAAATTAAAAACGTGACAGTTTCCAAGTAAGAAATAAGATATGTAAGGCAAGGTAACATACACACACTGGCAGCTGTGTGGAATGCTTGTAGAATCTTCAGTGACTTAAATAAGAATGGTTTCATATTTTTGCGGTTCTCTGAAGTTCTCTTTTATTAGCTATGACGGTTAGAGAGTCGGTTCTCTACATGACATACTATGTGGCAAAATGATTTCGATGAGAAGGTAATACGGATTAACTGGTGACCATTTGTATGGTTCTAAAACCGTGTCTCGCATTCTTTTGATGTTGACCTAATTGGTAATAAATAACTGAGAAAAAAAAACATCGCATATCATCACCACCATCACCATTCACATTCTTTACAATAACAGCATTCAGTGGTTAAACCGGAACATCATAAGTTAATTTTTGCAAGGGCATTTTCTGGTGGAAAACAGTCGACGTTCTTTGTGAGTATATAATTCCTTCCCAGCGTTCATTTTGTTCTTTTATAAATTAATTAAGAGTTTGTAATTGTAAATTTTAAATCTATATTTGGCAACAATAAATAAAGAATTAATTTACTTTACTCATGTTTTGTTATTGGGGTTTGGTATTTCAATGTAAAAGTTAGTCGGTAAAAAGTTTGCCTCAACTCAGTTACTTCTCCGACGCGCAAACATTTTGCAGAGAAAGTGTAGGCCTATTTATAGTAAAGTGACAAGGCTTTTTTCATGTCTTGTAGTGACACTATGCCGGCACCTCGACGTAGTTAACAAGTGATATGATTTTAACGCAAAATAAGACAGTCGATGAATTGGCAATCGGTTCACATGAGGAGTAGAGAAAATCAATACGATCACATTTCGAACACAATTAAAATATGAATTTGTGAAATGTTGGTATATAAAAGATCTTTTGAAATTTAGGGTTAAAAATAAAATCTCGTGAACATGTTGCTATGCCTTCGAAACAATGTGAAAAATGATTGAAGGTTTTGAACATAAAATACATAAAATGGCGATTTAAATCCAGTAAATGTCGGACTGTTGGTTAATCGTCCCATTCGATACCGTGTTCTACCTTAGGCTTAGAAATTACCAAGAATGCGACGATTTGTCGGATGGTACTCAATCAAGATGATAGCAGTATAAAGGATTGGGTTAAGGTGCTACGTTATGGTTAAGTATTATATTAAGCTATGTCTAGTCGATATAATTGATTCCCAATCATTACTGACTATTAAGAAAAGAGCATTATCAATATATGTCTATTTGCAGACTGTTAATAATAGTTCGTAGTTTAACGGCAAGATTGCTTCCATAATAGCATTGATCTTCGGTTGAATTAAACTGTTCGTATTTCGGATAGTAAAACTCAACAGACTCAAGTCTTGTGATCAGGAAATGACATTATTTTCGAATATATATATTTCTGTTATTTTATTTATATATATTTCGGAGTATAGGTTCGGAGAGTGTTTAGGTCTCCATAAGCGTGGTCACCAGTGTCGCTAGTGATCGTCGAGTCACTGCTTTAACTCTGGACATGTTCTCGAACGTGTTGACAACGAGTCGTAGCTTTTCCATGAACGCAATAATTGCGCACAGTAGGCCTACATGCAAAGCAAAACGGCTGCGCTAACCGTTACAACTTACAAAAGGCGAGTTCATGACTTTCAAATCGAGTTCAAAGTTTATAAAGTTCTTAATAAAACAACGTCACGGTTTTTCAAGCTGGTACTACGGTACTGTGATGATCATTTTAAATAACGGAACAAAGTTTTATGGTATATTATATTTTATTCTGCTTTTAAAACTGTTGTTGCATATTTCAGGTTTTAGGGCGGCAAGTAAAAAACCCAATATGCGCGGTGGGACGCCCTCAACAAAGCCATAGTTATCGATAGAAACGTTAAATGATCGCTAGGTCGCGGAAATTAAGACAATATTTTCCTGCGTACTTACAACCATTAATACAATAAGAAATAATAAACTAATTTATTTATATTCATAATTGAATAATACGATATTGTATGTTGATGTCAACAGGACATAGTCCAGTGTAAACTCACGACAACTCGAGACTGTGTATGTCAACTTGTTTTAAGATAATGTGTTTAGTTCTAACTGAATATAATATAACTTGTTACTCCTCATTATCCTGGGATTTATCAAATAGAAATTCATTAACGATGAGGAATTCATGCTGCCTTGTCCCTTTCGGAGTTGAGCAATATTTTCTTTGAACAGATATTACTGGGTAAGACATTAAGAATAGATTTGGATCGAAGATGTTCCAATAATTAGTATGCAACCATCAAGTTCATATTTCCAGTCCGCAACATTCAAGCATAAAACATCCACAAGAGTAAATTATATGTTTATTGAAGAAAACATTAGTTACCTTCTATTTTTGGGGGGCTTTTTGTAGGAGAAATTACAAATATTACGTACTCGTTTTAAATTAAAGAAATACGATCTAACCCTTAAACCTTAAGACATATTAATTAACGTGTCAGAAATAGACCGAGAGCTAGGGGAAGTTTAATCATAAAGTTGAGCTCAAAAGTTTTGATACCTCCATTGTGTAGACCTTGAAATCAAGCATTTTTAAGGTCATCTATTGGTACATTAGCTAGGCATAGGGACTCGTGATAAAAAAAAACATGTTTAATCAATGATTTTTTCATTAAAAGTATAGTAAAGTGTACTAATTATATAACTGCTTAATAAGGTGCTGAAGAACACCTTTAATTAGGGCTAATTAGCGTTTTAATCAAACTTTGGAGCTCAAGAAAAATTCCAATGGCAAAGTTTGGTTGGTGCAAAAGGTGCGTAAGAACAGGTCGAAGATCCAAAATATGATAATTTGGCGTCAATAAACTCTTAATCAAACTTTCAAGGCCATCATCCATTTCAATTTTATTAGGTAGAATGGTGAATATTGTGAACAGAAAACATAAGTTTATTTATCCATCGATGGATTTATCGTATTATAGAGTGATTCTGTGACACCAGGTAATTACACTGATGAATTTATACTCTAATTAACAAGATTTGACAATTAAAATTTTCCGTTTACTCTAAGAGTAGTATTCCTTTACTATCATTAAAACATGATCACATCACTCCTGTCAAAAAACTACAGTCTTTACTTTTTTTAGTTTTCTTTTTCTGTTAAGAGCATAATTTTGGCTCCCTAAGGCACTTTGTAATTTCGAAAGTACGAAATTTCGTCAATCTAGGGAATGACATTGGATTGAAACACTAACTTCAGCTAATCGAATAGGGCCGAATATTCAATAGAATGCAGGCACCTATCCACTATCATGTAAGATAGTTCATACCTTATGAAAGTCTGCAAGAGAAATACAAATCAAATAAGATCTCCAATGCTAACCTTGTTCATGACAAATTAAAGCCCATTTGTATATAACAAATTAACGTCTTACTCATTGGGTGAGCTATTATTTTATATAATTTCAGATCAAAGTTGAAGAAAATACCCATCATTTCCAGATCGTTTATTTCACCCAGGCCTGTACATAACAACAGTGGTAAAGCGTACACACACACAACCAAAAAAACAAAAAACAAAACAACCCGCTGAAACCTATGTTTATCTGAAAACCTTTTTATTAATATAAGCACGCATCTTTAAACAAAGTTTCCGAACTTGAAATGTAGATATAAAAATGTTCCACACGTTCAAGTACAGTAGGGAGGCTGGCTGAAATAGATTATCTGAATATAGCAGAGCCGCTTGTTTAATTATTTTAAGTAAATGTAGCTATAATATATCAGTTCAAAAACCAACCATCGGGGATATTTATCAACAATTGGATTCAAACAATATGTACATTGTTATCAGTTTCATAAAGCCTCATATAACTGTTACGAATATTATACCACAATAAACCTGTCTGGCGGAAATACTTGGAGTGTCTTTTGAAGTTCGATAATTTCCATATCACAGGTCCCCGGAATCATCGTCTGGCACCTTATCGTGCTATTTTAAAGATACATCTACATTGGAAGCAAACCTCTTCAAAATTTATCATTTGATACAATCAATATTTTCTTTCTTTAAATCTAATTTGGTCGATGTCCGCTGAATGTGTTTGTCACTCTATCATGATGTCTTGAAAATGTTCCTCCTCATCAACAGATTCCAAGGTTTAATGTCGCGCTCAAATTTCCCATTGATATTACACATAAGAGTTGAACTTCGACCATTTGCGAAGGTAAAAAAAACCAGAGGTGTCGGTATATCACATGTTTATGCTATGACAACTTCGAAATATGTTGTTGTTAAAATAATTACTTTCTGAGTGACATGCACTGAAGCATTAGAATTATAACCTCTTGTTTCCTATCAATTTTATCACATAAAAATCGATCTTAAAGTTCTGCCACATTCGGTAAAGAGATAAACAGATAGTATTAAAAAGCAATATGAATTTTAATGAAATGGAATCTACGCCCTACTTTCGTATTCATAACACAATTCCGTGTGAGGAGAGGAGGGGTGGCGATATTTACTTTTAAGTATACTCTTTTCTGTTCGAGAGCTGTTTAACGGAACATAGTCATATAGACCCATTCAAGCTGCTTACCCTTATATTAGAGTCAGATCCAAAGACTTACATCATTTACATCACAACCAAGACCATTTACTACCAAAGGGACGGCTGGTTGAAATTTCGACGCATGTTTTATTTGGTTAGTTTAGCGATAAAAATCCCGATATCTGTTCCAGGAAACACGTTGTTTTCTTGTATTTAAAATGGATACTAAAAAAAAATTTTACGTATATATTTCGATGGTATAAGTTATGTCGCGTCAATATTATAAATTTGATTATGAACCAGAGCACAGAAAATACACCTTTGTTGTTTTCCATAATACTCGTTTGTAAGATAAGATTTTACTTACATTTCATTTCAGATCGAATATAATATTTAGCTGTACATTACTGTACTAGACTCTCTTTTCCTTTAAATGAAATCAGCTAAGATGGGCCTATTTAACTATGAAACTTAACTGATACATTCACTGAAGTAAGAAACCATAGCTTTCTCATCCCGATACCAAATGCAAATTGTAATTGAAGCATGCAATGAAAATATTTGCTCCATCTACCATAAAGTGAATTTAAAGTAAGTTTTAAGCGAAGTTTTGTTAAATTTGACTACCACTCTAGAATGTATGATCTATTCTCGAAACAACTTATATTATAAAGCATACAAGTAATAAAGAAACAATAAGTCAACACAGACTGTTTATTTTCCACTCAATACCATACAGAAGTTGCCAATTTTATGTAGAAGCTTGTCTGTAAACGATGTTGGTATTAGCCAATAATGAAAGATTATATTGGTGTCATCAATTCGACAAATTGAATTTTACTAAGTTGTCTCAATTGACCTGAAGAATATTACATACACAGAGAAGAATCGATACTTCTAAACTGTTGTTGACCATCATAGCAAACACCGATAAGTTACATATATTTTATCGTTCAAACGAAAGGCGATGTTTTCTCTTTATTTTCAGAAAACTTCTTTTCTTTTTTTATCAGACAATTTCATTGTATTCAGAATGGTATATTCAATGTACATTTGGCAAGTTATAACTTATGTTAACTTATATTGTATTCTTGTTAATGATTTATAGTGTATGTATCGTAAAAATGTATATTGTATATTTAATAATATTAAACACATTTACCATGTTTACACTTTCCCACCACCTCTTTTTCTCAACCTTAGTAATCAGTATTTTGGTTAATTAAGTTAAGATCTTATATCATATATTCTAATTGTGACTGTTATGATGTATATACCCTATTAATATCTCCATTGTTCTTAGATGTTATATTTTGTTATATTTTTTCCTCATTTTTTCATCTGATGACAGCAAGTGTAAATTTTGTTTTTAGTGTTTTGTAACATAAGCATTATTAAAAATTTTTAAAGAAAAATGTATATATTACAATGCATATACTATCTTTCTAAAAATAGCGCAAATAAAAGCTTAATAGACAAAACACGTAATTATAAGCAAAAACTTTTGGCTTTTTGGAAAGAGAAAACATCTATCCAAAATGGCATAAAATCAATGTATTATAGGTCTACTGTTATTGAACCCCTTCAAGGCTTTTCTAGATAAACACACAAAATGGATGTAAGATACTGTTAAACGCAACCTTGCTTTTGAACAAATTGGTATACTAATAATAATAATAATAAAATCTTTATTTTACATGGGTCAGAATTAGGCCCAATACACAAGGACAAATGGACAGATTTTCAACGTACAATTTGTTTATAAAATGGATATAATATATAGTTCCCGCGGACATGCACCAAGCAGCCAAAAAAACAAAAAAAAACAAACAGGAAGTATGCTTATGTTAATGAAATATTACCAAGAATTATCCTTCAAAAAGTCTTAAAATCTGATGCTGATTTAAAATTTTCGTCTAGACCATTCCATAAAATTGATCCTTTGTATTTAATACTTTGTTTAATCAAATTGATTCTTGGTTTTTGCACCACAAGTTTTGAATTTATGCTAGAATAAAGCGTCGTATTCTTAATAATCATTATTATATTATTTTGTCAGATCAATCTAGAGTCTGAATATTTTAAAAGACTATCGAAATTTTTTAAACTTCTAATTACAATTCTAATTACACATTTTTAATCTAAATTAAAATTTAAACTTAAATATAAATTTTTCATTACTGTTCATAATTTGACTTCTTTGATTTCAATAATTTTCTTCATTTACAATTCAGACATGTTGCACATATATTGATATGTCTAGAAAAAAAAGGCCTATACTCATCATGTTTAAATAAAATATGTAAGCCGTTTGATAGTTAAGGGACTTAAGCCTCTAATAAATAGAGGGACAGAATAAAGAGAGAGAGAGAGAGAGAGAGAGAGAGAGAGAGAGAGAGCCAAAACAGTCATCTCTCGAAAAAGCATCGACTAATTTTGGACTCTGGCAGATCAACGCGCGAATGTGGCTTTGAATAGGATAAGAATTAGCCACATTACTGAAAGGAGCACATTTGGAATGTATAATAATAATATCGTGAATGAGGTAATACTGCTGTAGTTGTTGTTAAAATGAGGGATATATTTTAAGGATATTTGTTGATTATATCAGTATATCACCATAATCGTGTTAATAAAGAATTTTATCAGCTTGCAATTTATCATCTGAGGCGTTCCAGTCACTCCATAAGTAACAAAAAGCGTAGATGTTTCATATTGGCATGTTGCTTTATTTTGTATACTCTTCATAATTATATTGTATGGCATTGGTTTGAATGTAAAACCGTTTCGATAACACTATTAACCTTATGCATGATACATTATTTTGATTGAGGGCTATTCTCAACTGCCTGCTACATCTATATCCAGATGCCAGATATGGAAACTGGAGGCTTATCGACTGTTACCTACCACGATTTAATGTTTGTAATCCATAATAAAACACCACCAACTCATATACATGTATATTATACGCCCACGTGAAATATTAAATACATGTACACACTGTGAAGCGCAATATGTTTTAATCTTCGTGAAATCTTTTTTTTCACCCAAGGATTAACCCGTTTAAATTTACTTTAATCAATGTCCTTGTTCTTGGAACCGCGTTCAATCGTTTCAAAGAAAGTGCAATTCCTACCATTTTTAGTCAAAATTTTATTTATTATCACCCCAAAAAATCTAAAGAAGTGTATGACTGAATGTTGCGTTTTTCATACTGGTGAGTGTGAAAGTATTGCCAAATATTTGTATTTAAAATAAAAGCTGTCAGTGCCCGACAAAGCTATGTTTTATTCAGCTACTATTACCTAAAGAAACTATATGAATATACTATTTCTAACTAACTACACTCACTTACTACTTTCTATAGTAATCGACTACTTTTTCAACTTGCAAGTAGAAAACAGCTTTGACATATATATTGGTTTTCATACCCTCTAGCAACTGTTAGCCTGGTAGAGTGCTGATGGTAACATGACATAACTACTACCTTGATAATATATTACTATAACGAGATGGAAGGGAAATTTTGTCTTGATTAGCCGATGTCCAAGTTATAAACTGAAATAACGATTTTATGATCTGTCCATTAGCTTTACGTCCAATAAATAACAGTAAACAGAGACCGTTCATTACGACTCAGAAAATAACCTGTTTCATAACATTTGAACTTATAAGAACCAGGGCAATAAGGAAGGTGGACCTGTTTGTAACATACTCATTAACATTTTGTAAGAGTCTTTTCTAACTATTGTAAAATAACTCGCACACTCACACTGTACAAACGGGGATCTGAAATATGAAAAGGATAATTCTATTTAAGTCTACCAAGTAGGCAAAATCTATCCACATGAAGAAAAACTGTAGAAATTGTCCTCAGACCTATTCGCAGGGTTACTTAAACGATGAGTAGATGATTTCTATTTTCAGCTAAATTATAAATTCAAATTGCTTATAGATATTGTCTAATGGCTTAAAATAAGTCTACATTTAATTCAAGATTAATTATTGATATGTCATTAAAACTTATGTATGAGTGTGAATTAGTGTGGATAAACACGTTAACCAAACGACTTATGGTGCTCACTTTCCTTGTTTTGAAAAGCACTGTATTTCAATAATATGGTCATAATAAAGTATATCAAGAACATTGATGAAGGTTAAACTACTGTATAAAGACAATAAACAAGATATAAGAATTGAGAAATATATATATAAAGTAACTCCTTAATGTCTAAAATAAGACTGATACTGCTAAATAAGAATGACAATATTCTAATTTTCGTAGTTTTACAGACGGAAATAAAGGTTTATTTTAAACGAGTTCCTTTATGAATTTAAAATAAAAAAGGAAACCACAAATAGATTTGATACCATTGATATGAAAAGTATATATTCGTAATAAATGTGAAGTTTTTTTTAAAGCGATAATCCTTGACTACAATATTATTCTACCCTTTAGAATTCAACATTCGTTAAAGGTGAAATTTTGCATAAAATTAAGAAACGTCAGCCTCTATTCCTCTATTCCAACAATAAACGGATGGTGAAGGATCAGAAAAACTAGGCCTGTTTTATGGAGATATACCACAATATTAATAAGCTTAATGCTAAATGGGAATTAGTTTTATTAGTAAACGCACGCAGTTTTATAAAGGATGTTTGACGAAACCGCGAATGTGACATAAATCATGCAACGGAATGATATATCTGAAACACCAAAATATATTTATCTTTTAGTTAATACTTTGTATCAATCGATCCGATTCGAAGGAATGGGTTTAAACCCCAGCACTTTCGACACAACATGGCCTAGTTTTCAGTTGACAATTTTCAAAATAGTTTTCCGAGGCAGGAATAAAGGCAAATGTTTTGGTTTTTACGGTGGTAATTGTATTACAATTCGATCCCGTTCATTGTTTTCTTTACCAATACGCTTCGATTTTGGAACGTCAGCACGAGACGAGTTCTAGACAATTAGATACCCCTTTTTGATTATAATGTCCAACTCGTGTTAAAAGGCCTGCAAATAAATTAGATATAATATTATTATAATATAAATTATTGTAAACGTTTATGTATATGACACATAGGCGGGAAAGATTTTAACTCATAATAAGCCCCTAACGTTCAGGAACGTCACGTGTAAAGTGGATAGGCTGATCTCTATATGTAATATCTTGGCGATTAAAATAAAAAACTAAAAGAGCATCTTGTCCATAATTACAGGCTTTAAAACTTCTGAAACAGTCTAAAGTTACCAACGACAACTAGCTATCAAGCTTCGGGTAACCTGATAACTTACTAAACTAATTTTTTTATATCAAACAATATTCTTTTAGATTTTAGACAAATATCCCCATGGCCACAAGTTAAATAGTTTACAGGTGCTCTCACACATGGTATGATACGAGCATCGATATAAACGTTAAAAACTGTATTAATTGATGCAAATACGAGTTCGACTTATAGGCAGACCCAAATACGATGTTGTTAAAGATTGTTTGATAACGAGAATATTTACACAATGGCAATTCAGAAGAGAATAGAATAGAACTTTTTCAGATATACATACCTTGCAAGTAACGGATTAGAACACACATTACTGCTCCAAATATAAAGTTCCTGAGTAATACTGGCACAAGGGTAAAAGGCATACAAAAGACAGCTAGTAATAAATCACTTATTGCAAGACTCAATAAAAACACATTAGTCACTGTTCTCATTCGTTTATTTTGTATCAATGTTGCGATCACTAAAATATTTCCAACCATCGACAGTAAAAAAATCACAGAATAAAATCCTATTTGAATATCCATACTGAGCGTCGTTAGTCCAACGTGGCCGAGTCTTCTTCTTGTAGTATTTTCTTCCACTTCAATAGAATTGTTAAAAAAGTCTATTGTTTCGTTCCATAGTACATATTCTGGATTGAAGGAGTGTGACATTTTGAAAATTGGTGAAATTAAACCAAATATAGTGAGCACTGGATTCACGCCTTCCTTGGTAATTGATAAACTTTGAAGGTTGTTTATAAAGTCGCTTAGGAAATACTTTGTTTAGTGGATCTGTCGTTGACCGTTATGATATTGAAGTCTTCTTTACAATTCAAGTGACTCGGTAAATTAGATGTATTGCTTTTGAGTATGATGAGGTACTAATCCAAGTGGGTATTTAAGATCGTAGTAAAACCCAACTGATGTGCTTAATGAATGGAAAGTTTTCTGGTGTCTCAGACTCCCACTTACTTCTTAGTTGTTCGACGGATCAATAGGATACCTCCAGCGTGTAAAGCTATCAACTCTTTGAAGATCTGTAAAACAGTAAAATTAGTTCAGATAAGACATACTAGTACTCTATAACAAACACATACGTTCCCTAATGTGTGTTCATTTTTTTGAAATGATAAATTAGTTTTTATTTTAAAATTTATTACATTAAATGGGAATACTTCACAATTTTAAATCTCAACATTTTGATCGATAGAGCAACAAATGCAATACATTTTTCCATTAAAAAGTTTCTTAGGCAAAAATATTGATTTAAAGTATGTAGTGCACATAGTTTCTTTGTACAACAGTTGTAATATATCATTTTTTCATATACATTGTACATTTTAAGATAAGTGGTAACTTTTGAAACTTCACGTCGAATACCTGGTAGTGAAAGACATTCTAGTAATCGTATAAATTGATTAAATTGACTTTAAAATGAAATTTGTCCTGACTGATAATTTATCAAAATAATTAACACAACCTACGAATATTTTGCTTTTTAAATTAACCGACCCAGAACAGGTCTCTTCAAATTTAGCGTGGAAAAAATAGGTTTTACAATAAGTTTCTCAAAAAAAAACAAGTTGTCTCTCGATACTTATTTTAATACTTCAAGAACTAAACTTTGCTCCTATAAGATTTTTTCGGGAAGCCTTTGAGCTTAAGTTTATGCTTAAATTTTAACAGTTCCTGCCATTAAATCATATAATTTTATTTTTACTAGATATTTTTCTACTTTATCAAACTCTCCGCCCGTCAATATACGGTTAATTCCTTTCTGTTACGGTTAGTTTTCAGCTTTCAGTATAATCACTTTTTGCTATATCTCACATACACTTTTGTGTGATACTAGGGGCGTCAGTCTATCTTGGTCTGTATATTAAAAAAAATACACTATGAACATAGTTAATAGGTATTGTATATGGCTCCTCTGCCATCCTTCTTATGGGTCTATAGTTTGCATGTCTGAAATATTTGTTGTCATGTAAATCCTACAATTTAACGTATGTTCTCAAATCTCACAAATAATGAGAATGTGAAGCCATAAATAACTCCATAATTAATTTTACACAGTTGATCTGAATATTATATAAGCCGATCTCATTACGTCTAAAATACTCCAATTTGTCCATAACTCTTGGTCCGAGAAAATTCACACGTCAATAAAACTACGCACATACGCTACCTTTAAATCGTCATTCGAACAGGAAACCTACCTGAAACTAAATCTAACACGAAACGAACGTTCATTACTGGCTCAGTTTAGATGCGGTGTCTTACCTCTTCGAATTGAAACTGGACGCTTTGTTTGAGAGAAATTGGAATCCAGACTGTGTCAAATTTGTGGTAACGGTGAGATCGAAGATGAAACCCATTTTCTCTTGAAATGTGAAAGATAGCTTGCCAGGCAAGGTAATATACGCCCACTGGCAGCATTTATTTCAAATAAAAACTTTTCAGTAAGGTTACAATAAGTGGAATATAATATTCAACCTTCCAACCTATTTTTTTCTAGGGTCTCTAGTTTCATTAAAAACTGTCAAGAATTGTACCTAATAACAACTCATTAAATATTTTTTGGTATTTTTATGATTTGCAATAGGGTTCACCCTTAATAATATTTTGATATTTTCAATTCTTAATAAGGCTCATCCTTGGTTGATATTAAACAATTTCAGCGAGTTTTGTCAAAACGGAATGTATAGAGTGTTCACAAGCCAAAAGTTGAAAGCGTTTTTGAAAACAGGCGCAATAACTGAGACTAAATATTTTTCGATTTATCCGATTTTCAATAGGGCCTATCCTTGTGAGAAAACAAATACTAAAGCCAAGTTTCATCAAAATCCATTCAAAATTGTTCTTTCTAGAGTGTTTACGACTTAAATTGAAGGCGTTTTCAAAAACAAGTTCATTAACTTCTACTAAATATTTTTCGATTTTCAATAGGGTTCATCCTTGGGAGACAACAAATACTCCAGCCAAGTTACATCAAAATCCATTAAAAATTGTTCTTTCTAGAGTGTTTACAAGCTAAAATTGAACGCGTTTTCAAGAACAAGGGCTATAACTGACACTAAATATATTTCTATTTATTTGATTTATAATAGGGTTCATCCTTGGGTAAAAACAAATACTCAAGCCAAAGTTAATCAAAATCCATTAAGAATAGTTCTTTCTAGAGTGTTTACAAGCTAAAATTTAATGCTGATTTTCAATAGGGTCCATCCTTGAGTTATAACACACTCTCACACCAAGTTTCATCGAAATCCATCAAGAATTGTGCCATGTAGAGTGTTTACGAGACAAAAATCGAACGCGTTTAAAAGAACAAGGGCAATAATTCATATTAGATATATTTTGATATTTTTAATTTTCAATTTCCTTCAATTTCAGTGAATTTTGTCAACATTGGTCATGAATTGTACCTTCTAGAGTGTTTATTAGCCAAAAAGTTAAACCCGTTTTCAAACACAAGGGCAATGACTGACACTAAATATATTTCGATTTATTTGATTTTCAATAAGGTACATCCTTGGGTAAAAACAAATACTCAAGCCAAGTTATATCAAAATCCATTAAGAATTGTTCTTTCTAGAGTGCTTACAAGCTAAAATTGAACGCGTTTTCAAACACAAGGGCAATAACTGATACTAAATATTTTTCGATTTAACTGAATTTCAATAGGGTTCATCCTTAGGTGATTACAAATACTCATGCCAAGTTATGTCAAAATCGCTCAAGAATTGTGACTTGTAGAGTGTTTACAAGGCAAAAATCCAACACATTTTATAGAACAAACGCAATAATTCCTATTAAATATATTTCGATATGTGCTATTTTCAAAAGGGTTCATTCTTGGGTGATATTAAACAATTTCAGCAAGTTTCGTCAAAATCGGTCAATAACTGTGCTTTGTAGAGTGTTTACAAGCTAAAAATAGAACGCGTTTTCAAAAACAAGGGCAATAACTGATATTAATTTTTTTTCGATTTGACTGGTTTTCAATAGGCTTCATCCTTGGGTGATAAAAAATACTCAGGCCAAGTTTCATTAAAATCCATTAAAAATTGTTCTCTCAAGAGTGTTTACAAGCTAAAATTGAACGCGTTTTCAAGAACAAGGGCAATAACTCATACTAAATGTTTTTCGATTTCGCTGATTTTCGATAGGGTTTATCCTTGAGTTATAACATACTCTCACACCAAGTTTCATCAAAATCGGTCAAGAATTGCACGTCGTAGTGTGTTTACGAGTACAAGGCAAAAATCCAACACATTTTATAGAACAAGGGCAAATTGAATATATTTCGATATGTGCTATTTTCAAAAATGGTTCATTCTTGGGTGATATTAAACAATTTCAGCGAGTTTCGTCAAAATCGGTCACTAACTGTGCTTTGTAGAGTGTTTACAAGCTAACAATTGAACGCGTTTTCAAAAACAAGGGCAATAACTCGATACTTTAATGTTTTTTTCGATTTCGAACTGGGTTTTCGATAGGGTTTTTTATCCTTGAGTTATAACATACTCTCACACCAAGTTTCATCAAAATCGGTCAAGAATTGCACGTTGTAGAGTGTTTACGAGCCATTCAAGAACAAGGGCACGAACTCATACTAATTTTTTTCCGATTTTGATGATTTTCAATAGGGTTCATCCTTGCGTGATCATAAACACTCATATTAAGTTTCAAGAATTACACCGTGTAGAGTGTTTACGAGCAATTGTGGACGGACGGACGGACTGACGACAATATACGCCCCCCATTTTATGTGGGCGTATAAAAATATGAAAACCACCGATCCCGTTGGTTTGGGGACGTATTTGAGAAAGAGTCCGAAAGACCTATCTGCGAGATGATGTGTGACATTATCAATAACTACCCTCGCAAACTAGCCAAATACCTTGTTAACGCATTCTACGAACGTCGTCAAATATTATACAATTGAAAGTAAAGTATCTATATAATTGTAAATATTAGCTAATTTTGATCACATAAATGCTCACCTGCTGTTAACTATGTTCTCGTTCAATTTATTATATAAATATCGTGTATTATTATAGTGACTTATAGGCCCACTGGGCCGGGTGTACTCTACATGCCAGAAAACCACTGTTATAAATTCAATGTACATATGTCACTGAAATAAAATATTTACTTACTTACTTACTTATAACTTCAAAAAACAAACAACCCCTATGGGGCCACTTGATACAAGATCACGTGATATAGCCTTTTGAATTTTTAAGCACTGAAAATAAACTGTTTAACAACAATTATAAGCATATGTATGGACAGCTTAGGTCAAGTACATTTTACTTGAAAATTATTAAGGTAATTGAAGGTCAAGGTCACTTGATATAGCCTTTTGAATTTTTTTAAAAACTAAAACGGGTACAAAAAAATTTGTGTCGACCATTATAGGCCTATGTGTGGATAGCTAATGTCAAGAACATACTACTGGTCATTGAAGGTCAAGGTCATTTGATATAGCCTTTTAATTTTTTTAAAATATCAATCGGGCTTACAAATTAAATTTGAAAATGCAAAAATGAAAATACTGTTCCCGACTAATTTTAGATAAAGTAACAAGGTGTCAAAAAACACCACAATCGTACCAATCGGAGAATAATTAGCGGACTTATTAAAATTTTGCTAAATGTCACCGTTCTGTGATAACACATAAAATTTCACTTCCTTTTTGAATTTTTTCCTCTAATTGGGTTCTAATTATGCCTGATACTTTATATGCATAGCTTTTGTACTCAGTTCTTACATACACCGGAAGTTGGGTCACCCAACGTGGTTCTGAAAAACTGGAAGTTCTCACGCAAAAACCGGAAGTGGTAGAAAATTTTTTATGATGTCTTTTTATCAACAAAATAAATCCAAAAGCAAAAAATACTAGAGCTGAGAATATGACTGTGCATGGTCTAGTCAAATTACACCGAAAGTATGGTTTCCCAAGGTGATTTATAGAAATGGAAAGTCCACACAGAATTCGGAATCGATTCAAGATTTCTGATGACAATTTTTTTTAAATGTCTTGGCATTCTGTCTATATTCTGTAAATTTCAGATCCTTCCGATAATTAATTTAAATTTTTTCAATTTTTCATGAAATCTTTTTATTCAAAATCCATCCATTGTCAGAAAGAAAATGAAAAGGGGAGCTGGAATAAATCGGTTAATAAATAAGTTCTACAGACTCAGACCAAATTTAGAGGACATTTTGCAAGTCACTTCCGGGTAACCCAAAATTTTATTTGAGATATTTATATTTGATTCCAGCCAACGAAGAGGTGTGGCTGTGGTTAGAAAAGTTATACTCTATCATTATCAGTTTTATCGAGCGAGCTTCTTAAAAAAGTGATTTTAAAAACAATGCTTGCCTATCGATAAAATGATCCCCACGCAATAAGTAGTAAAAGTTTGTACTGACCATCACCATATATCGGAGAAATTTGACATCATATATTACATTCCTTGTAAATTCCACTCACGCTTTAGCATTTATATGGTTATCTGAATCAAAGGGAAAAAAAAACCTTTCGGCATATTATTTTTCTCATTTAAGGATAGAAGAAAACACCACTCTAAGGTATTGAATCAACGTGAAACAACTAACTAGAGGTTCACCCTGGAGCAAATCTTGGCTATATCTGATAGTTAATTCTAAAACTTCATATTATTAGACTTAGTGATGTAACTAGAATATCTTCTTTGAATAGATACAGTTTGAAATCAAACAAATATATATTGTCCCCCCCCCCCCGCCCCTTCTGTGCATTGCGAATGTATATTTTGCGCCACCTCCCCCCCCCCCGCCCCTCTTTGTTCGCTTGATCACGATTGCTAGCGAGACAAAATGATGGTTCTTGATTTATTGCGCATGACCCTATTACCATTTTAATATTTATTAATGATTAATTATTTTAGTGATAGGTCCAATTCTATGAACTGTATTAATTTGTTCAACCAAACTTTATGTATCCGAAAGAAAGTCGAAATACTTTAGGAACTGGTATTTTTATACGCCCCATCCGTCCGTCCGTCTGTCCGTCCGTCGGTCCGTCTGTCTGCCCGTCTGTCCGTCCGTCGGTCCGTCTGTCCGTCCACAATTGCTCGTAAACACTCTACAAGGTGCAATTCTTGACGGATTAACATGAAACTTGATATGATTGTTTATGATCACGCAAGGATGGACCCTATTGAAAATCAGCGAAATCGGAAAAAATTTAATATGAGCTCTTGCCCTTGTTCTTGAATGGCTCGTAAACACTCTACAATGTGCAATTCTTTTCTGAGTTTGATGATCTTGGTGTGAGAGTATGTTATAAATCAAGGATAAACCCTATTGAAAATCAGCGAAATCGAAAAACATTTAGTATGAGTTATTGCCCTTGTTTTTGAAAACGCGTTCAATCTTAGCTTGTAAACACTATTGGGAGAACAATTCTTAATGGATTTTGATGAAACTAGGCTTGAGTATTTGTTATCACCAAAGGATGAAGCCTATTGAAAACCAGTTAAATAAAAAAAAATTAATATCAGTTATTGCCCTTGTTCTTTAAAACACGTACGGATTTTTATGAATTTTGTTGAAATTGTTTGTCATCACCCAAGAATGAATCCTTTTAACAATCAAAAATACTGAAAATCTATAAGGAGTTATTGCCTTGTTATGAGGTATAATTCTTGACTGATTTTAAGGAAACTTAGTAATATTGTACAATATCACCCTAGAAAAGAAGTATATGTATATATTATTTTTTATTAAAAATCAATGCTGCCAGTGGGCGTATATTACCTTGCCTGGCTAGCTATCTTTTTATTTCACAATAGGTTTTGTGATTTTATGTTTTTTTATAATACAATAATTGTCTCATTTATTCGATTGTGTAGATAATAAATGTTTCCTAAATGCTACTTTACGAAATGTAATATGTAATATTTATTTTATAATATTGTTTAGATGTTATTGCGTGGCAAATAAAATTTGTCACGCTTTGTTTTCGTTCGGATTATTTTTTTTTTTTTTTTTTTTTTTTTTTTGGGAAGCTCGCTAGCCCAAACGGAAAAAGATAGACTATTTCTGTTCTCACCAATGGTTTTTATATGGGCTGGAATCAAAAATGAATATCTAACATGAAATTTTCGCTCAACCGAAAGTGGCTAATTGCATATTATGCAAACAAGATTTCAAGCTAGCTCGGGCCCTAATAGTCGCATCGGTCTGAAATTTACAGGATATAGATAGATAGGCAGCGCAATAAAAACTACATCATCAAAATTTTTTGATCACTTCCGGTTTGGGCGTGGGGACTTCCGGTTTTTTCGTCTCATGTCGGGCGACCCTGCTTCCCATGTAATTCAAGATTCTACACAAAAACAGTATATTTTAGCTATACTAAATGATTTTAATCCCCTGAGATAAAGAAAAATTAAATTGAATGTTGCGCATGCGCAGTTTTCAAAAATGGCAAATTTTCTTAAAAATTTAATAAGTCCGCCAATTATTAACCGATTTTTATGATTTTGGTGTCTATCAAAACCTTGATACTTTATCTAAAAAATGTTGGGAACAGAATTTTGATTTTCGAATTTGAATTTTTTTTATGCCCGTTCGAATTTTTCGAAAATTTAAAACTCTATATCTCGTGACCTTGACCTTCAATGACCTTGACATTTGAGATGTAGAATGTCCTTGACCTCAGCTGTCTATAGATGTGCTGATATTGCATGAAAAATATTAACTTCCGGTTTTATAGCCCACCGAAATCTGACTATTTTAAAATTTCGGACGGTTATGTTACACTTTCGGGCTCTAATGTTCGGATCGATCTGAATTTACAGGATATAGATAGATACGCAACACAATTAAAAATATATCATCAAAATTTTTTTATCACTTCCGGTTTGGGCGTGGGGACCTCCGGTTTTTTATCTCATTTCAGGCGACCCTACATCCCGTGTAATTCAAGAATGTAAGCAAAAACAGTATATATTAGCTATACAAAATAATTTGCATCCCCCGAGAAGAAAAAAATTCCAATTGCTAGTTGCGCATGCGCCATTTTTCCGAGAATGGCAAATTTTCTTTGAAAATTTAATTAGTCCGTCATTTATTATTTATGCCCGTTTGAATTTTTTGAAAATTTGAAATTCTATATCTTGTGACCTTCACCTTCAATGACCTTGAAATTTTCCATATAGAATGGCCTTGACATCAGCTGTCTATAGATATAACAATATTTTTACGCTTGTTCCACAATTGGAGGCAGAGAAGTACCGGAATTGAAAGCTGGCAGGTTAGAAGTTTCAAAATGTTCGAAATCCATGGAAAAACGCATAGTTGCCACGCTCGGAGCTGTTCACAGTTCTAGTTTTTTTTTTTTTTTTTTTTTTTTTTTTTTTTTTGGGAAGCTCGCTAGCCCAAACGGAAAAAGATAGACTATTTTTGTTTTCACCAATGGTCTTTATATGGGCTGGAATCAAAAATGAATATCTAACATAATATTTTCGCTAACCCGAAAGTGGCTAATTGCATAATATGCAAATAAGATTTCAAGCTAGCTCGGGCCCTAATAGTCGGATCGGTCTGAAATTTACAGGGTATAGATAGACAGGCAGCGCAATTAAAACTACATCATCAAAATTTTTTGATCACTTCCGGTTTGGGCGTGGGGACTTCCGGTTTTTTCGTCTCATGTCGGGCGACCCTGCTTCCCATGTAATTCAAGAATCTAAACAAAAACAGTATATTTAAGCTATACTAAATGATTTTAATCCCCTGAGATGAAGAAAAATTAAATTGAATGTTGCGCATGCGCAGTTTTCAAAAATGGCAAATTTTCTTAAAAATTTAATAAGTCCGCCAATTATTGACCTATTTTTATGATTTTGGTGTCTATCAAAACCTTTATACTTTATCTAAAAAATGTTTGGAACAGAATTTTGATTTTCGAATTTGAATTTTTTTTATGCCCGTTCGAATTTTTCAAAAATTTAAAACTCTATATCTCGTGACCTTGACCTTCAATGACCTTGACATTTGAGATGTAGAATGTCCTTGACCTCAGCTGTCTATAGATGTGCTGATATTGCATGACAAATATTAACTTCCGGTTTTATAGCCCACCGAAATCTGACTATTTTGCAATTTTGGACGATTATATTACACTTTCGGGCTCTAATGTTCGGATCGATCTGAAATTTACAGGATATAGATAAATACGCAACACAATTAAAAATATATCATCAAAATTTTTTGATCACTCTTCCGGTTTGGGCGTGGGGACTTCCGGTTTTTTATCTCATTTCAGGCGACCCTACATCCCGTGTAATTCAAGAATGTAAGCAAAAACAGTATATATTAGCTATACAAAATAATTTGTATCCCCCGAGAAGAAAAAAATTCCAATTGCTAGTTGCGCATGCGCCATTTTTCCGAGAATGGCAAATTTTCTTTAAAATTTAATTAGTCCGTCATTTATTATTTATGCCCGTTTGAATTTTTTAAAAATTTGAAATTCTAAATCTTGTGACCTTCACCTTCAATGACCTTGAAATTTTCCATATAGAATGGCCTTGACATCAGCTGTCTATAGATCTAACAATATTGTTACGCTTGTTCCACAATTGGAGGCTGAAAAGTACCGGAATTGAAAGCTAGCAGGTTAGAAGTTTCAAAATGTTCGAAATCCATGGGATAACGCACAGTTGCCACGCTCGGAGCTGTTCACAGTTCTAGTTATATTATAAACTGTTGTTTAGACAAACAAGACACTGATAGATCTACATTTATAGAACCCGACATGGACACTGGTATACCTACACTTAAGAAACCAAACATGAACACCACGCACTATATAACTTAACTTGGGTACTGGAATGCAAACACTTATAGAGCACAACATGGTCAATGGTATACCAACACTTATATAACCAAACACGGACGCTGGTATTCTTACACTTATAGAGCCCAACATGGATACTGATATACCAACACTATAGAACCCAGTATGGACACTCATATACCACGCACTATATATAGAGTCCAACATAACCACTGGTATACCAAAACTATAGAACCCAGCTCGGACGCCGGTATACCTACACTTATAGAACCAAACATGGACACTGGTATAACTACACTTACAGAAAACAACATGGACACTGGTAAAACTACATTTAGAGAACCCAACATGACACTAGTATACCAACACATAAGGAACCAAACATGGACACTGGTATACCAAAACGTATAGAACTAAAGATAGCTTGCCAGGCAAGGTAATATACGCCCACTGGCAGCATTGATTATGAATAAAACCTAGGCTTAGAAAATTATCGGATCATCATTAAATTTAAAAGTGCACATCTTCAAAATGATATCAACACACATACAAACAATCAAAACAATACATATAGAATTGTAGCCTGTAGAGTGAGCACAAGTTGCAACCTATAGGTAATGAAGTGAAAAACGCTAAGTCAGACGCGATATTTCAGTGAAAAATTATCCGATCATCACGAAAATCAATAGGGATCATCTTCATAATGACATTGACCAACAAATTAAAAATCAAAAAAATCCATAAAGAATTGTCGCCTGTAGAGTGAGCACAAGTTGCAACCTATAGGTTACAGAGTGAAAAAAGCAAAGTCAAACATGATAATTCACTAAAAAATCATCTGATCATAACGACAATCACTAGGGATTATCTTCACAATGACACTGACCAACAAAATAAAAATCAAAAGAATCCATAAAGAATTGTAGCGTGTAGAGTGAGCACGACTTTCACCCTATAGCCAATGAAGTGAAAAACGCTAAGTCAGACGCGATATTTCGGAGAAAAATTATCCGATCATCACGAAAATCAATAGGGATCATCTTCATAATGACATTGACCAACAAATTAAAAATCAAAAGAATCCATAAAGAATTGTAGCCTGTAGAGTGAGCACGAGTTGCACCCTATAGCTAATGAAGTGAGACGTGATATTTCGGTGAAAAATTATCCGATCATCAGGAAAAGCGATAGGGATCATCTTCATAATGACACTGACCCACAAATTAAAAATCAAAAGAATCCATAAAGAATTGTAGCCTGAGGAGTGAGCACGAGCCAATATGGAACGGACTGACAGACGGACCGACAGGGCAATTACAATATACGCCCATCTTACGTGTGGGCGTATAAAAATCAAAAGAATCCATGAAGAATTGTAGCCTGTAGAGTGAGCACGAGGTAAATGTGAACGGACCGACGGACCGACAGGGCGATTACAATATACGCCCTTACGTGTGGGCGTAACAAAATCAAAAGAATCCATAGAGAATTGTAGCCTGTAGAGTGAGCACGAGTTGCACCCTATGGGTAATGAAGTGAAAAAAGCTAAGTCAGACATGATATTTAGGTGAAAAATTATCCGATCTTCACGAAAATCGATAGGGATCATCTTCATAATGACACTGACCCACAAAATAAAAATCAAAAGAATCCATGAAGAATTGTAGCCTGTAGAGTGAGCACGAGGTAAATGTGAACGGACGGACGGACCGACGGACCGACAGGGCGATTACAATATACGCCCTTACTTACGTGTGGGCGTATAAAAATTGGACACCGGTATACAGACACTTATAGAACATGGACACTAGTAGTTAATCTTTATGAAACACAGGAAAATTTGAATCATAAAAACCTTATTTCTGGTTACCTTTGCTTAAGAAAAAAAAACGGATGGTGAATCTGTCCCTTTAATGGAACTTGAATAAAAGAATTCCTTTAATAGTAGTTTCTCTTGACATGGTTGAATTGATCATATGTATCGAATATAAGTTGTAAAGCGAGTTATAAAACGGCTAATCATAAACACAAAGCCAAATGATATAATAACAATTGTTTGTGACAGGCAATTCAATTATTGCAGAGGAGAACATTACTCTTGGCTATTCACAACCTATTACAATCTGTCTCGGTGTCTCAATAATGTAATAGTTTTTAAACACGGAAAATAAAATGTCATTTGGAAATTGAATGATCGGGTAATTTACTATGAAAATACTTTGTAAGATAAAATTCTTCATTTTCTATTTTATTTCCGTTTGAGTTTCATTAAATGTGTCTCAATCTCTCGCGATGCAGAGCTGAATATAATTTCATTTGTACCGAATGAAATTTTATCAAGTTAATGAGTCATTTCAATCGTTATCTATCTACTGTCAAAACGATAATTATTAAGCAAATAAATACATACATAAATAAAAGAGGTATATTATTGACGAAGTAAGCTGTTTTTAAATTTATTTTGAACCATGATTCTTAATGTGGGAATCCTGCATTCCATGAATCATATATATGTAACTGGAGATGAATTAAATGGCTTTTCTTGATTTAGTGTAAAGATAGGATATAGACAAGCTGTCACCCAAATATTGGATTTCGGGGAAGGGAGGGATTGAATCTCTCAGATGTACAGTCATTCAAAGTCATATGTCCACCTACTTCACCAATTTCAATAGGTCTCAATAAAATACATGTATGTATTAACTATAGAGATTGTTTCAAAACGTTTTTATAAAAAAAATTGGATCGTACTAAGACAATTAGTGAACTGTGTAACATAAGTACTTAAATGTTCATTCCATAGTTCATTAGCATACTTCTCCAGACTCGATATACAGATTAGTTTTAAAGAGAAAATGCATAGACCTTTGAGTATAGCTTGTTTTCAAAGCCTTTATTAGTTGCATTTCGAGATCGTATTATTGTACAGAATAATTGCTGATTCGCGTCCTTACAAACATCGGAACACCTTAGGCTTTACCCCTTGTAAACAAATATATCCACAAGGGTTAGTCCTACAAATTGTGACGAAAACATCATAATTAAAACAAAAGCCGATGGCATGAATATAATGAATGACCAGAAGGTTATTACAAGAGTCGGATAAATATCATTGCTTACTTCAAGCGTACACGTTAATGATTTGGCCATCAAATCTATTTGTTTTAGGCTTATTATTTGGTAACGTTATCAAATTTCATCAGAGATATTAGCCGATATATGATCGTATCAAAATAATGTGGAAAATAGAGAGGAAACATCCATCATACGACCAAGGCTATAAATACATTGATTCTTCTACTAGGTCCATACCTAAAGGTTGTTGTAAAATAGAAGTTTTATGACAGAAGAGCGCCAATAATTTATTAACAAGAACATAACAAAATCATTTTCTCTCAGAAATTGTCGATAAAATGTGGTTTATTGTATCAATATAGCCTACTCTTTATTTCTGTAAATAGGTTAAATTACTTCCCCATGATCGACTCTTCTAACAGTTAGTTTAAGAAGAGAATTCTTGTTGAAAAACGACATAGTAATTGAATAATTAGTCTCTATTCAAACTATATGATTGTTATTTTATCACATTCAGACTTTGGCTAGACAAAAATGTTTTATTTTTTCTCACCAGTATTTGGTAGTATAAAACTGAAGTTCGCAGAACTCTATAATCGCAGACCCGAACTAGAGTCCTCAGAGCCCAAGACTAGAATCCTCAGAAACCTCTACTAGAATCCTAAGAAACCTATACTAGAATCCTCAGAAACTTCTACTAGAATCCTCAGAAACCTATACTAGAATCCTCACACCTATACTAGATTCCTCACATCTATACTAGAATCCGCTGACCCCCTATTCTAGAATCCACTGACCCCCTATTCTAGAATGTGCAAAACCTAACTAGAATCACAAGGCTTCCTATACTAGAACCCTCTGACCCCCTATACTAGAATCTGCAGATCCTAACTATAATCAGAAGACCTCCTATATTAGATTCCGCTGACCCAACTAGAATCCACAGACACTAGAATCCACAGAACCTACTAGAATCCACCGACCCCCTATACTAAAATTCTGCAGACCCTGTATACTAAATCCACATATATCCACTCCCTATACTAGAATCCAGAGACCCCTATACTAGAATTTGCAGGCCCCAAACTAGAATCCAAAGACGCCCTATACTAGAATCCAGAGACCCCTATACTAGAATTTGCAGGCCCCAAACTAGAATCCAAAGACGCCCTATACTAGAATCAGCAGACCCCAACTAGAACCAGAAGACCCCCTTATTAGATTCCGTTGATCACGGATTCTAGTTGGTTCTGCAGAATCTATAATAGTGGTCTGGGCATTCTGGGTGTGCGATCTTCCGATCTGCGAAAAAGGGTCCAATAATTTATTAACAAGAACATAACAAAATCACTTTCTCTAAGAAATTGTCGATAAAATGTGGTTTATTGTATCAATATAGCCTACTCTTTATTTCTGTAAATAGGTTAAATTACTTCCCCATGATCGACTCTTCTAACTAGAATCCACAGAACCTACTAGAATCCACCGACCACCTATACTAAAAATCTGTAGACCCTGTATACTAAATCCACAGACGCCCTATACTAGAATCCAGAGACCCCTATACTAGAATTTGCAGGCCCCAAACTAGAATCAAAGACGCCCTATACTAGAATCAGCAGACCCCAACTAGAATCAGAAGACTCCCTTATTAGAATCCGTTGATCGAGGATTCTAGTTGGTTCTGCAGAATCTAGAATAGGGGTCTGGGTATTCTGGGTGTGCGATCTTCCGATCTGCGCAAAGGGGTCTGCGGATTCTAGTATGAACACATATCTACTGTAACACTTTCAAAATACAATGTAAATGTAATAAACAAAATATTCAAAAAGTTACACGATCACACCAAATAGGATTGGTAGATTGTGATCATGTAAACTAAAACTTCACTATGTACGCTGTTTTTTTCTCCCTATATGGCTTTAATATTTACCTAGGAATTTCGTGCCCGACACAATAAATTGTCTCGTCAACACATTTGAATTGATTTTCTTTTTTTGATGAGGTTGCTGCCCACCTACAAAAACATTGTATCTTCCAGGGAATATCTGCCATCCTGTATTATCTTCTCTCCAAACCGCCATATCTTTTGCCGATATTGTAAAATATGCTGGATTATATTTTCCTGGTGCTATGGAAATTCTTGAAAACGACACTAGACTAAGTCTAGGGGTTGGATAAGGAGAATCTAGCCAACTGATATACACCTGAAGAACTTCAT
This sequence comes from Nipponacmea schrenckii, assembly GCA_030562195.1. Lineage (NCBI taxonomy): Eukaryota > Metazoa > Mollusca > Gastropoda > Lottiidae > Nipponacmea > Nipponacmea schrenckii. The sequence continues at coordinate 2,327,247 of CM060202.1, read as the reverse complement.
CCCCATACAATTTACCTGTGTTATGAATCGTTAATGACCCATATACCGGCTCACTGGCTAATATAGATAAATCAATGGTAAGATTTGAATACTGAAAAGAGGTGTAAGATAACCCGTAACCAAATGGATACAAAGGTTCGGATGTGAAATACTTATATGTTCGCTCATTCATAGAATAATCCGTTATAGATGGAATCTGATTGTCATACTTGGGCCATGTAAATGGCAGTCGAGCTGCAGGATTTGCAAGACCATAAGGTTGATTGTTTGTAATAACGTTAAACAATGCTGTTCCCGTTGATTGAGCTGGATAAAAAGCTTCAATGATTGATGTGATTTTAGTACTGTTGTCCGCCCAGTTCAAATCGACTGGCCCTGCATTAAACATAATCAATACAATGTGCGTTGTTGTGGGACTGTAATTTGCAACATCTTCTAGGAGCTGTTGTTGCTTTCCTGGAAAAGAGATGTTAGGTCTATCCATACCTTCCATTTCAACATTGTCCCCTAGTCCAAGACAAACAAATACTAGGTCGGCATCCGTAACTGCATTTATGATTGTATTCCCCTCATACTGCCTGCAGCTTGTACCGTCCACACATCCTGCACTAAAACTAATGTCTTTACCTAATTGGGACAGTCCACTTAAAGGTGTACTTGTATAATTCGGATCAATAAGTGGCGAATAATTTGAAATCTGTGCCCTCGAATTGTTAGCAAGAGGACCAACGATAGCTACCTTTTTAAATGTCTTCCCTTGTAGTGGAAGAAACTCTCGGTCGTTTTTCAGGAGAACAAAGGATTGCATAGCTGCTAACTCGGCTAGTGAGCGATGTGATTTACTTTGCACAACTGAGATTGGAATCTGTGCATACGGGTTCATACTTTCAGGGTCGAAGTCACCGAGCCGCATTCGGGTATACCACAGAGGCTTACTCATATTCCTAACAAAGGATTCATTTAGATTCCCTGTTTTCACAGCTTGCACTATGGACTGGAAAACCAAACCAGTCGTTTTGCCTTCATCCCCCAACTCTAAATTACACCCAGCTTTAAGGCTTGCTGTCACTGTATCAACCGAATTGTTAAAATATTTATGCCCAGTAATAATGTGTTCTATTGCTCCAGCGTCGCTTATCACATAACCTTTAAATCCCCATTCTTTCCTGAGAACATCAGTTAATAATTCACTGTTGACACACGAAGGTATGCCATTGATACTGTTATAACTGCACATAACGTTGTAGGTTCCTGATTCGACACATGTTCTAAAGGCTGGCAAAAAAGTAGTTCGAAAATCACGGGTACTGATTTTAGCATCAAACGCAAGTCTGTTTGTCTCTGGACCAGCATAAGCATCGAAACTTTTACATCCCGAACTCACCAGAAGGTATCTAGGGTGATCTCCTTGTAATCCTTCCACGACATGCTTAGACATAATTCCACTCAGCATAGGATCTTCTCCATATGTTTCTTCACATCGTCCCCATCTCCCATCTCGCATGATATTTAACATCGGGCTTAGACAACTGACACCTTGATACACATTGTATTTACCTTCTGAACGAAATTGTGTGTATTTGGCTCTCACCTCACTAGCTATTGCATGAGCCACAGCGCCCACCAGATCTGGAGCGAATGTAGCCCCAAGTCCAAGTGTAGCTGGAAATGATGTAGCATTATTTTTAACATCGCCATTCAGACATTCAGTCCACCATTCCCATGGTTTTATTCCTAATCTTGGTATGGCTGGAGCACCACCAGTTCCCCTGGCTAATTGCTCTTGAAGTTCTTCTAATGTAAGTCGATTGACCAGGTCATCCACGCGTTCATTCCACTGTAAAGATGTGTTGTAGAAAGGATAATCTGGAAACGATAAAGATGGCTGCAGAAGGAAAACCATAAGCAGACAAAACAACTCCATATTCTTTCTCAATTGAAGACCTTTGTCATGTCTTCCAATGTTTTATACATACAATAAGCAGACCATATCACTTCACAGACCAATTTAAAGTGGTCTGTTGTAAAAACTTTCTCATATACTGTAATGTATGTACTGTCGATAAGTTCAAAAACAGATGATGAAAGTTCAAGTAGGAATAACAATCTAATGTTCTGTCTTATTATTATCCATGGGAGACTCTTTTAAACAGAGCAGGAAGGTGTAATTTCCAATGCAGTTCAGGTAATTTGTTTATACCTCAGTAACGGACCTTTAGTAACAGTGTTCATAAAGTAAGATAAAATATAATATCTAATATAATTTAATTTGTTTATCTTCACATATTATCTGATAAGAATGGCAAGGTCAAGGTTGTCAATCGTAACGACACCTTTCTAATATTGCGCGAACATCGAAACTGAAACGGTTATGTTTTTTTTTGTGGAATTTAGTAAGATGGGAGGTCTTTTGCTAAGATGCAAAGTTACGGTTTTAAAACCAAGAGCCGAACTAGGCTCGAACAAACTATCGGATGTAGTAGACAACCAATATCGAGTAATGAATGTAATAAATGAAGGAAGCTTGCTCTATTATCAGGCCTTCTAGAGAGAATTTCCTAAACCACCACTTTAGTCAAAATAGTGAGCAAGAAGCGCCACTTAGCGATTCTTTTTGTAGAGTGTAAGGGGAGGGGGTAAGCTGTGGCGTTTCTATGAATTATGATGTGGAGGGGGGGGGGGTGCTTGTAAGGCGAGACACCAGAAAGAGACGTCATGTTATTTCGTTTACAGCAGAAAACATGATACTATAATAATATTATAAAACAAATGGTGAGGAGGGCTAAGAGTTGCTGTGTTTGAGGTGAACCGTGGACATCATGCCGCGATTATAATGAGCAATGCTCTCCCCTCTTTTCAATGATAAACCATTACGATCAGTTTCTGCAATAATTAGAATGCATAATAATTTGTTTGGAAGAGGGTTCAGGTGTCTATTTAGGATTCATATTGTCCGAATGTCACGCAAAGTTTTCTATTTATACAAAATGTGTCCGCGCGCCACTTTGGCTGTGACAATGCACCACAAGTGGAAAGGCCTTCTCTATATCAATCGAAAAATAGGATTCGAAAATTCGACAATTAAAGATGTAAGATGGATTTCTGTACCAATAAGTATAAACAAATACATGAGTTAATGACACAAATGCACCCAAACTATTAACCTTTAGGTTAACTTGAACATTTGTGTTACTTTTAAATGTTAAGAATAGACGAATAAACTAAATTGAACTTATTTAATATTTCAAAATGTTGAAACCACAGATAAACTTTTTGTATAATAATACGACGGTCAGTGAAAGAAAGGATTAACCAACTCATTTTCATTCGACACAGTTTACGTCAACTCTCAATTTATAAACGAACTGTCTAATTACGACCGTCCTTCCCCCAGAGACAAATTGGTTGTCATTGGGCGATTTATCTTCCCGACTAAATGAGAATAGGATCATTTCTACCTGAACGTATTTACTTTCATAGCAAAACTAAATAAAGGTATTGATCTTCAGGTTACACTAATTCAGGAAGTAAATGTCCTGCTCACAAGGTTTCATATGCTGATTTTCAAAGAGAAATTTCGGCACGTCAAATTAATAGAAAAAATGATGGCTTTTAATTGTTTTTTTTATAAGTCAAGGGCAATAACTCATACACAATTTGATATACCTAATTTCTTATAAAATATGCGATATCCAATATGTTGACGAAACTAAAAATGCGTTGCGGGCCCGTTTACATGGACATCGCTGTGACATCGTGCATGGTAAAGATAGACCTATTGCGAACCACTTTAATCTTCCCGACCACTCCATTGATGACCTACTGTTTATGCCTATGGAATCTGTACCAACTTTTCCGAACATCAAGCCTAAGCACCGAAGATTACAACGCACAGTATATCCTAATGATAACCAAATCATCCCATTTGTAGTCACATGCAACCACACGGCAACAAATGTCGCTCTTATTGTTAAGGATTGTTACACACGATTACAAGAAAAATAACCCCATGTGTACACGAAGAGACTTGTGACAGCCTACAGGCGAAATAAAAACTTGAGTAACCATTTATTCCATGGCAGACTTCATCGAACCCACCCCACCCCTTCAAATACCCAATTCCCCAATCCCCCCCCCCCCCAATAAAAACAACACATAAGCCATTCTGTAATATGACATTGACCAAAGAGTTCAATTCAGAATGTAGCCTATACTTTATTTAGTTTGTTGCTCACAATTTATTTCTCCCTTACTATAATAAAAAAAATTATATTTTAGATATTGAACTGCAGGCTTATCATCATTCTTATAAATCGTTATATTTAATATGTTTCTTTTTAAATGGGGATTGAAAGAAGAACTTTGTATATACATTTTGTTGTTATTTCTTTCAGATGATCACTATAAGTCGGTACCGCCAATTTATGATCTTTTTTATTTCTATTTACTAACTGAACTAACAGCACTTCGAAATACATATAGTTCTAGCTCTATGACCTAGGTTCGTGCTTTTTGTGAGAATGCATTTCTCATATCAGTTTTTTATGTTTACGTGAGATCACATCAAAACACAATTGATACTCATTTTTTTTTCATCCTATAAACACCCCATTTCACAAATTCAATGACAATACATAATATAGATTCCTCTCATACTACACCAGCATACCCAATACCATGTTTCTAAAGCAACGTTTGGATATATAGGCCTACATGTTGGTTCATGTATTTATCCAAGCGTTGGTTTAGGAACATGACCCAATGCAAGCAAATACAATTGAGTTGTTTCCCATTAACCTATCTTTTCTCCTTCAATGATGTCTCAACGTTGTTTTTGACACTCTGCTTTCCATGTAGTTTAATGACATCACTGAATACAGTAGTTTATTCAAATGGTAAATTTAATGAAAATAGAATAGAGTTTTACGTCCTACTTTTTTTTTTAATTTATGAGCTTATGAACACGGGCAACGCCATGTAGTGTGCAATGGGGGAATTTGGTCAGGACAGCGGCATTAGCCTACTCTTTTGTGACCTCGACCTTTATATCATTTCTTTAAAGACACCAGTATAATTGTTTTTTTTTATTATCATTTATTATAAATTGATATAAAATTCTTTGATCAAGGGCGGAGCGTGACCATTCTGACTGGGGGAGGGGGGTGTAACCTCTAACATTTACCGACGAACGCCCCTTCAGCTTTTGAGCTAATTATAGCAAGATTCGAAATCCTCTAAAGCATCGTGTATTAATGTTTTTATACATCGTTGTTTCACGGTAAATGCGCACGCACCACTATGAATTTAGTTTTCGGGGAAGGGAGAGATTGAATCGCCCAGATGTACGGGTCAAGGGTGGAGTCGTTATATTTTAACTTTTCTAGTCATGCAAATGGACAAATAGTCGTTCAGTTTATCCAGGTCGAGACAGTCCAAAATATCATTTGCACTGGATAAAATCATCAAGTCATCAAGACGATCTTTTTTCATTGTCGATCTTAAATAGTTTTTTACCAGTCTTAACTTGCTGAAGAACGTTCATTGCTCACAACAGCACAGGAATGGTCAACGCTAATTGGTAAGCTTTAGAAAGGCTTGGGTAAAACCGCTGCATATTCAAAAAATCAGAACCTAAATGACAACCTTGTTCATAGCAAACTAAAAATAATCTGTACTTAACAGGTACTATACTCCTCGCCCATCGGGCGAGTTATTTTATTTTTTTCTAATTTCAGATCAGAAGAGAAGAAAATCATCCAACAGATCCAGATCCCAATTTCTCAATAAGATATTGTATATGTATTGCTAATGAAATTTGTTCCCCTGTACATGTAACAAACTTCCGCCCTAAAAATTTGCATTAGTCCCCATTATTATTTGATCACTTTGTTATAGTTTGTATTTCTTTGTTGTAAATTGTACTCTGAGATAACCTAATCCATCTTAATTACTAATCAGATATAATCAAAATTTTTAATTAGTTCTCATTAATCTAATCTATAATTTATTTCTTTATTCTTTTATTTTTTATGTTTTTCTTATATGTAAATTGTACTCTTAGTACCCTAATCCTGGTACTCAGGTATAATCAAAATTTATCCTTAAAATCTAATTTTTAATTCAATCACTAAATCCTCATTTGATCGATCAAACATATGACATTAACAATTATCTCAAATAGTATAAATCACCATCAAAATTTTAATCTTTACTATTTCTCGACACTTGATAAAGAATAATATTTCGAAAACCGGTTCGTGTCATTTATGTAAGTTTTTGTTTTGCTTTTCTAAATTATTGTTAGTGTTATTTAATTAATATATATTTTTGCATTTTTCACTTATATTTTCATCTTTCTTAATTTCCAACACCCAATCCGTCTTCTTTTGCATACCTGATTCCTACATTTTACGCTAACATATTAAAATTTCACAATTATTTAAATACAACTGAACATTCCCCTTCTAACCTAGACTTATTTTCATTATGCTCCACAATTTTGACAACCACTGGCAAGAAGCCAGACATCGCAACACTTATCGCCATCCAAACCAACATCACGAACCCTATAACGGCCCAGTATTCCCATCGACCTCTACCATCTACCAATCGCCGACCACCAACCAATCAAGCCATTTATATCCCACCACACCAACGACCTATCCACAACACTGCCTATTCATCCAGAGATAACCATCGACCTACCCACAACACAGCCTACCCATCCAAAAATAACCACCGGCCTCACCAATATCAGAAACGCACACCAACCCACAGACGCCAACCAGTTCCCACTCATAAGGAGGAAGAACCCTTTGTTAAGATATTCTTCCAGGTTTTGCAGTGTCTTCACCATTTGGCAATCCTTACCCTCCAACAGCAAGGTCAACCTGCGTTCACCTTCAAGCGCAAAGTCTCTGAATTGGATTGTTTTATTCGTCCAGCTATGAAAACGTCAGCTGTTGACGCCAATATTAGATCCCTCAACCGGACATGGCTCTCTAAGGTAACGCAGACCCTGATCGACCATTACCAAGCAACCCTGCAGGAGAAACTCACCTTCATCCGAACCAAGTCTTTATCACAACCAGTCATCGACCGAATTATTTCCCATGCCCTCTCATGGGCCCGTCGAACCTATGGGAAACGTCTAACTCAACCTGTGATTGCCAAGTTCTACCAAACGATCAGAATAACCATATCCTTACCAACTGAAATGGAGATTGATCCCCAACACCTGCACCAACAAGAGTCACCACCATGTCGAACCAGACACCTAAACGAGCCCGCAGTTCACCATCCCCTAGTCCAGCAGATTTTGGTAAACGTTCTCGTAGAGAACCTTCTCTTTTCCCTTTCAGATTCCTCGCCTACACCATCCGAATCTTCACCACGTGACCCAGGTTCGTTCGACCTTTCTTCCTTCTGTAAGTTTTTGGATCAACAAACCACCCCGAATTCTCCAACCAGGTCAAGGCATGTGCCCAGACCATCACCACGAACCAGATCTCAGTCCGTACCCAATGCCACATTTGTAACAACTACCAATCCAGTAAAAAGACAGACCCGACGATGCAATTCTACAGATTTTAGAGATTTAGTCGCAATGATTTCACATTTAATGGTAAATCATATCTACAAACCTCAGGTACAGCCATGGGCAAACGATTCGCCCCTTCATACGCAAACCTTTTCATGACAGAGTGGGAACGTGAGGTATTACCCCTTTGTCCATTTGACCGGCTTTTCTATGGACGCTTCTTAGATGACATTTTCATGGTTTGGACTTACTCCATAGAACAATTTTGGCAATTTTTTGAAATCCTCAACAACCACCACCCGTCCATCAAACTAACAGCCAACGTCAGTCACAAAAGCATAGATTTTCTCGATACTACTGTTTTTAAAGGAGATTCCATAGCAGAGACTAATAAATTAGATATTAAAGTATATTTCAAAGAAACCGACACTCATCAACTTTTGCATAAGAGCTCATTTCATCCAAAACATACATTTTCTGGAATAATTAAGTCACAAGTTTTACGATTTCACCGAATTTGCACAAGGTCTTCTGATTTCAACCAAGCCTGTACGATTGTTTTCTCAAAACTGAAAGAGCGTGGATACTCTAAACGATTTTTTCGAAACATAAAAAATTCCACATTAGCACAGTTAGCAGCTAAAAATAGACTTTATGCCGAAGTGCCTCCAGGTTTAAGGAGTGCCCCATGTATGTCAACCAGATGCAAAACATGTCCCTTTATATCAGAAACGCATTATTTTCTAAGTAACTCTACGAATAAAAGATACCCGATCCAAGAGCACCTAACATGTAAAAGCTCGAATGTAATATACTTAATTTCATGTAAAAAATGTCCCAAACAATATATCGGGGAAACAAAGAACAAATTACGCACTCGTTTTAATGCTCACAGATCAGATATTAAATTAAAAAAAGACAAGCCTGTTTCTAACCATTTCAATCTTGACGACCATTCACTTGACGATCTCACCCTAACCCCAATTGAGCGCATAGAAATCGACTTGCCCGAAGAGGAAACTACCAAATTCCGTCAATCTAGAGAAGCCCATCGGATTAAGACATTGAATACAGCAAGACCCATAGGACTTAATATTCACCACAGTATAGGCATAGCACCCTTTGTAGTTCCATTTAATACAACCAGTAATAAAGCAAGTAAGATAGTTCAAACCCATTATAAGAGTCCTCAAGAGAAATTTCCTCTTGCTATAAACAGAAAATGATAGTGGCATATTCAAAAAATCAGAACTTAAATGACAACCTTGTTCATAGCAAACTAAAAATAATCTGTATTTAACAGGCACTATACTCCTCGCCCATCGGGCGAGTTATTTTATTTTTTTCTAATTTCAGATCAGAAGAGAAGAAAATCATCCAACAGATCCAGATCCCAATTTCTCAATAAGATATTTGTTCCACCCTAGGCCTGTACATTTGGGAGATTCAATCCCTCCCTTCCCCGAAATTTAATACTATGGGGAGACGCATATTCAAATAACAATCAAAACTCAAATCTGCTTCGAATTGTATTGCATCTCATAAATAATACTAACAGATTTTTGAAAATATTATCTGCAAGATTTTTCGTAATGATTTTCATAACATAAACGCTATATAAAATTGACCCCTCATCCAAGCATTTGATGTGAAGGATGAGAGGCATTATTGGAGTAAAGCCGGAGGCTTAGCATTGTTATGTAGCATACTATCCTAGTTATCGCCCTTTACTATCGCTCTTCAAAGAAAGGTAAAATTAAGTCCCCCTATCACATGACCCAGCACCATAATATAAACCACACAATTTCAACAATTAATCATTATTTAAAGCTATCTGTTGTCTTTTAACTAATCATAGGGATGGGAAAGGGCTGGGTAGATGCATGCTAAGCCTCCGGCTTTACTCCAATAATGCCTCTCATCCTTCACATCAAATGCTTGGATGAGGGGTCATTATTTTCCGCAAAGCCTTCGGCTTAGCATTGTTATGTAGCATCTTTAAAGAAAGACAACAATACAATCGGAACTTTCGAATTTTATTTAGATCCTAATACAGACAGACTGAAACCTACATCCGTAATATCTACATCTCTAAGATAAAACTTTTTAAAGTTTTTAACTGATGACCAATCTGCTGCCTTAAGTATATCCGGAACTGAACACCCATTGAAATATGCAGGAGACACGGAAGCTGATCTATATGAATGGGCCTTAAACACATCCGCATTAACTCCAGACAACAACAGTACATACTTGAGCCAACGAGCAACAAGTACTAAATGAAATCAACAATTGATCTGCCCTATTAGTGGATTTTGTAATGTTCAAATTATGCATCAAAGTATGCATAACACATACTGTTTCATCGTGAAAGTGAGGTAAACTTAGAATATAGCTAGACGAACCGTGGTGGTTTTTCAACAATTGAGTAAAACAAAACTGAATTCGATCATTGTAAATAGACATATTCGAGAGTCTTAATGCTACCAGAGTCTGGGATCTCGGGGCTGAAGCCAAAGTAATCAACGCTACCAAATTATATGTCAACATTTTCAAACTCAAATTCTCAAGAGGAAAAAGAGACGACAAATACTTAAGAACAATAGAAACGTCCCAAATAACAGTATATTTGGGTTTTGGAGGACATCTATTACATACCCCTTTCATAAACCTGCTTATTAATATAGATTCTGAACACCACACATTGCCTAAAATGTTCAAGGTTTGGAGAAGCATAGACTTATGAGTATTAATAACACTGTAAGACTTGCCATGATCCAACATGTAACCAAGATATTGTAGTAATCTAACTTCAGTGGTAACAATGGGATCAAAACCCCAGGACTCACACCAAAAAATCCATTGTTTCCATGCAAGGTCATACTGTTTGTTAGTACCCTTTCTCCAGGAACTAACGAGGACATCAACAACTGACTCTGGAATGCCTCTATCTTTGAGATATCTCCTGATACAATCGCTGCGACAAGAGGTCTTTGTGTCGAGGTATCCTAAGAGGAAAAGAAACCAAACAATTCAGAAGTACTGGAAACCATGGTTGAGAAGGCCAAAATGGCACAATAATAATAGCTCTACTAACTCTGTCTATACAAATCTTGTTTAAAATTTTACCTATCAGTGAAAATGGTGGAAAAATATATGGTAGCAAATCTGCCCACGAAAAAGAGAAAGCATCACATTTATAAGAATCTGGTTCAGGAAACCATGAACAAAATTGAGGCAACTGACAATTCAAACGTGACGCAAACAAATCTATATCAGGCCAGAACAATTGGTTACATATCCTTACAAAAATATCATGCTTTATCATCCACTCAGTTGAATCAGAAAAATGTCTTGATGAAAAATCAGCTAAACTATTTGTTTTGCCTGGTATATAAACAGCAGATATATAAAGCGATCTCTCTATGCACCAGTTCCAGAAAAAATATAGCCAATAGTTCCAAAAAATTGATGTCATTTTGACTTTCTGCTACCGACCATCTACCGCCGAATGAAATATGTTCGTCATTATAATATACACCCCAACCTTCCAAGGAAGCGTCAGTTGTAAAAAATACTGAGGGATTATCCTGTCTTATGAGTTTGCCATTCTTTTCTCTAATATTGTTAATCCACCAATGTAAATCATCAACCCCTTCTGGAGACAAGACCAATTCATTATCATAATTCATGGAACTTCCTAAACTTTTCAATTTATCCCTTTCTAAATTCCTATAATGCAATTGTGCTTCGAAGACAGCATAGAAGGCATTTATTAGTAAACCTATAAATGACGCAAGAATTCGAACTGAAATTGATCGACGGTTTTCTAAAATAAAATTGGCACAACCACAAATTTTGCTTACCTTCTCCGGTGTCAAAAACACCTTATACTTAACTGAATCAATAATAAAACCAAATAATACTATTGTTTGACAGGGTTCAAAACTTGATTTTTTCTCATTTATTGTATATCCTAATGATACCAATTTATCTTCAATAACCTGTGTATCATTGTAACATTTTAATTTATCTTGATTCATAATAATAGAATCATCAATATAATAATTACACCTTATACCTTGAAATCTAAACCAGGCATATACAGGCTTCAAAATTTTGGTGAACACTGGGAGCACTGGATAGTCCGAAGGGTAGACAAACAAAATGATATAAAACCTGATTCCATGAAAATTTTAAATATTTTTGATAATTCTCATGAATAGGAATACTAAAATAAGCATCTGATAAATCGATTGACGAAAAATAATCATTCTTTTGTAAAGTATCTAATACTACTTGTTTAAAGTGTTCATATTGAACAAACTCATTCAATGGTTTTAAATTAATAACAGGTCTATATTTACCATTAGGTTTAGGAACAATAAATAAATTAGACACAAATTGATCTTTCTCCAAGTGTGAAGGTACAATGGCCCCTTTGACTAATAAAGCGGATACTTCATTGCTAATAATACATTTTAATTCATCAGAAAAAATAATTTCATTGGGTAGTTTATACTTTGGAACAGAATTCTATCCTGTAACCATTCACCACATCCAAAATCCACGGATCATCAGTAATTGTCAACCAATTATTTACAAAATATTTCAGTTTTCCAACATTGGAAACGCTTAACTCACATTTTCGTTCTGTTGAGCAGTGGAGTTTAAATTCCCACGTCGACCTCTTCTACTACCACGATAGCCAACATTGTATGGTTGAAACCGTGATCGTTGACCACGAAATTGTCCACCACGACGAAAACCTCGTCTTTGATTGAAGTTGTTTCCTCTAAAATTCTGATTAGGAACATACGTGTAATTAGATTCTTTATTTGATAAAGAGAACCCAGCATCACATTTCTTTATTTCTTTAGAAATATCATCCCCAAATAAAAAACTTGTAATCGGGGTATTAATATTACAAAGATTTGAATATTTCTTTTTAAGATTTGGACGAATTAAATATCTTCGCCTTAAAGATATATTGTACTGGGCCTGACTAATCAATGTTAATGAATCCGAAATTAACATCTTTGCTTCATTGTTATTCTTAATTCGATCCTTAAGGACATCAGCCAGTTTAATGATAGGTACAATGCCAGCAGCTAATAACTTCTGAATACCCTTAAAACTTTTATCATATGTATGTGTTCTTACATCAATTTCACCCCATATTTCCTGATTAATAAACGGTGGGGGTAACATTTCACAATTTTCAGGTATCTTATGTCTATCAATAATATCATCAGTAGCACACTGAGTAGTACAAGCCGTATTTATTAAATTAGCTAAAGATTTTGATATAGGTTCACCTCTCAACGGAGTCTTTAATTTAGGTAATGTCCACAAAGTATCATCTAATACTGGACTATTATTATTATGCAAATCAGCATTGCTATTAGTATTACTTAATTCATCAAATAACGCTCCACTAATTCTATCATTAACCTGAAGTGGATTAATATTAGGTCTTACAACATCGGTTGAGTTGTCAACCTGAACAGTTAAATTAGGCAACTGACTATAATCTTGAAAAAAGAAATCATTTTCATCATATTCGTAGTCTATCTCATTAGCCTGAGACTCAACAAGACCTAGTTTACATTTAATGTTAAGAGATCTGCTTCTGATAAATTATCCAAATCAATAAGATTGGGTTTATTTGAATGAATAGTATTGCCAATAACTTTGTTGACAACACATGAGGTGTTATTATTGGTACTCAGCGAACTTGCTTTATGAGTACTAGTTGAAGCCTTTTGTTTACCTCTTACAACCTTAACTGCAGATCTTAATTTTGATTTAACTGGTGTTTTGCACTTACCCAGCTAACAAAAAAACATTTAAAAACATCATAAAAATGTTTCCAATTAAGCATCGATAACGTTGTGCGAAAAGGTTTTTATGGCGTGATTTTGTATGGTTTTAGATACATTTTAAAACATTTTATAAACATGTCTGACAATAAATGTTATAAAATGTTTTAGGGAATATATTTGTAAAACGTTTTATAACATTTCTAGAACCATACAAAATAACCATCGTGAATCATTTTGTGGAATGTTATAAAAATGTTTTAAGGGAATATATTTGTAAAATGTTTTATAACATTTCTAGAACCATACAAAATAACCTTTGTGAATCATTTTGTGGAATGTTATAAAAATGTTTTAAGGAATATATTTGTAATATGTTTTATAACATTTCTAGAACCATACAAAATAACCATCGTGAATCATTTTGTGGAATGTTATAAAAATGTTTTAGGGAATATATTTGTAAAATGTTTTATAACAT